>JAEQBH010008942.1:0-33015 GCA_016808115.1 Tetrastigma voinierianum
CATCGCATTAAATGAGTGTGTGAGTGCATGGTTGGTAATCGACTTGTGTTTGGTGTTGATGGTGACTCGGTAAAATGGGACAACGTCGAAATGGAGTCTCACGGTCCCATAAAAAGAAAAAGGAAATGAAAAATCGTGTCTTTGGGTATAGCAAGTAGGGATACCCCCTTCGGGTGAAAAACACAGTATTCTTGGTTAAACATATGTATCCAGCGATAAAAGTTTGTGAAAGTGTCGGAAGGCATGCGAAGCCTGTGGTGAGACCTCGAAAATTCGCTACCCATAAAACACACAAGACATGGTAAAAACAAGTGATTATGTGACGCCCCATTCCCGGGGGTCCCGTTGACAACCCGTCAACCTGCAGAATACTCGTGGATGTCGGGTAGCAGGCACGCTCTAGCATCGAGGCGGAAGTCTCCTTTGTCACGGGAGCTCTACCTAATGTACAAAACTGTCGACCACATGGCAACCTGTCCCAATATTTTACAAAGACCACACCGGGTCCATATACAATTAAAATGAGTAAAAATGACCACTTTGGCTCAAACATCAATACTCATCAAAATACATCAACTAT
This sequence comes from Tetrastigma voinierianum, assembly GCA_016808115.1. Classification (NCBI taxonomy): domain Eukaryota; kingdom Viridiplantae; phylum Streptophyta; class Magnoliopsida; order Vitales; family Vitaceae; genus Tetrastigma; species Tetrastigma voinierianum. The sequence goes on from JAEQBH010008942.1 coordinate 581, forward strand.
TTAACAATAGTTCAAGAGTTAATAAGTCACTCTTAGTTCAAACATATATTAAAATTTACAATTTCTAATACATGTTTTACAACGAATACCAAAGCCACAACCCGGTTTTCTTCTAAAATGCGGCCTCTAGCAGCCGTCCTCCACCTTTACTCCCTATACGAAATAGTTGGTGTGTTAGTGGTGGGCTCGATGAAATAGGTTTCAACGTCGAAGTAAATCACGGTCCCATAAAGAAAAATGAAAAATACGTGTTTTGGGTATAGCAAGTAGGGATAGATACCCCATTGGGTGAAAAACACAGTATTCTTGGTTAAACATATTTATCCAGCGATGCTTGGCGATAAGGGACTGCGAAAGTGTCGAAGGCATCACGAAGCCTATGGTGAGACCCGAATTCGCTGCCTGGCCTGAGACTTGGTAAACCACGAGTGATTATGTAGCGCCCGTTCGGGGTCCCGTTGACCTTACGTCAACTGCTGAATACTCGTAGATGTCGGGTAACCCGACACCACTCAAAATGAGGGTGATCTCTTTGTGCGGGGAGCTCTACAGTACAAAACTGTCTGACCACATGTGACTGTCCCCGATATTTTACAAGGACCACTTGCAAGTCCATACTCTGATTAAAATGAGTAAAAATGGCCACTTGGGCTCAAACATCAATACTCATCAAAATACATCAACTATTTAACAATAGTTCAAGAGTTAATAAGTCACTCTTAGTTCAAACATATATTAAAATTTACAATTTCTAATACATGTTTCTGACAATACAAGCCGTGACGGCTTTTCTTGAATGCGGTATACAGTGAGAGCCTTGGTCTCCCCTGTACACTCCCTATACTGAAATAGTGATCCCTCAACGGGGTGAGCAAAGCCTAGTAGTGATAATTTAGTGCGTGGGTTACTCCCGCTAAGTGCACATGTCATGACAACAATGTATTTCGAGTAAATACGTAGTCACTCTTGAATGTCCATTGTTTTGAGCCCCGTATCTTGAGTCCTCACCAACTCCCTCACACATGCCTAATCCAAATGCGAATAAAAATACAGTTTTCAAACAAAAGTTTTTTTTTCTCGAAAACTTACTACCGAGTTTCGGTAAAATTTATTGAACAACCCTCCGAGACGAATCTGTTGGATAACCCTCCGAAACAATTCATGGGCCCCTCTGACGTGAATTGTTGGACAATCAAACATAATTCTCGGAAAATCTTCACGTCGAAATTCCTTTCACAATATTTTTTCCTTTTTATTTTCTTTCATGTCAGCCACACTCCTCCTAATATTCTAGGAGGGTGCTTGGTGCATATGGAATGCATACGATCAATGACTCATGCTAATATATAAAACATGTATATAATACAACATAATTAATTCACACGATTCATGTTTATTAAATTCACATCAATGCTCTGAAAATTAAGCTCACATGGGCTAATTAGAAAACACAAGAAATTCATTTTGAATCACTCAATAACACAAAAATCACACCAAAAATCACGTGAACAGTGAAACCCTCGGGTTGGCACTGTTCACGGCCACACAATTAGGGATTTCTTCACTCGGTTCAAAGCTTTTGAGACTGATAACACGACCTTCTAGGCCTCAACAAATCCCCATCCATAAAATAGCCCTTAGCCAAAGAATAAACCAAGTAGGAAAAAATCCCTACCACCTCTTGGGTTGTTAGACTCCACCAAATCGAATCAGTCCATACGTAGCCTAACCATTCAATAGATCGACTTTGCTTCTTGCTCTACTGTCGAGGCAGAAGCCCAGGTCGAATGGCGGGAAATTTAAAGAGAAGTAGCTCTCTCTCTCTCTCTCTAAAACCTCAAAATCCTAACTCACTTGCAATTTTGCTCTCCACGCATTTTGGCTTTCAATGAAGATGACTATTCCCATTTTTGTCTTTATCCAATTAAACTTTTCATTAATTCTCATCTTGTCCCTTTACTTAACTATTTGACACTTGGCTTAATCTAAGCCATTAATCTCCATCATATCTCTAATCATGCAACATGTGTCACATGAGTACTTGTAGTAGGTGACTTTTGTCACATCACATGTATTTCACAAGCCGTTTTAAGACACTCGACACTCGGTGTCTTGAAAAGCGATGAGTAAATGACTCTGAATTGACGAAATTCGGCTGGTAGCTAGATTTGTGGGAAGCTGATTCGAAATGGTGAAGTCTGGTTTTGTCATCGAGGATCTGAAAGGGTTTAGTTTTTGCGAAATTACCATTTTACCTTTTTTGAATCGAATTTTCTCGGGTTTACATTCTCCCCCTTCTTAAAAGATTTCGTCCGAAATTTTAAGACCGATACAACAACTCACATGCATGTAGCGTGCACTTTCACCATGCATGTAAACTAGTCATTTAAGTATTAAATGACTAAACCCGCAATGCCTTCGTCCTAAGCAGAGAGGGATAGGTGGCCCTCGTCGTGTCCTACGCTCTCTCACGTTGACTCTCCTCCACTCCCGCAGTGCTGCCATAGCACCCTCGGCTAACCTATGATCTTGCGTCATAAAACACGGTCTGGCTATCCATAATGCACACTGGTCCCTCCTCGAAGGTCCCATACGTGTCAACCTCAATCTCTCCCAAATCACTGCGGGCTATATCGGTGTACCTGGGAACACATGGGCGATAAAATCTACCTCGTGGACACACGACATGCTAGGCGGTAAAGTAGCCGGTGCGCTACGATTAACACCCTCTTGAAATTCAAGGGGCCCGATGAACCTCTCGGCGATAGCTAGTGCTTTCAAACCGACCCTCTCTTAGGCATCACCTTCAAGGCGTGATCTCAACCTCGAACTCTAAGGGTTAACGTCGCACATCGAGGCATAGCTCTTCTGCGGCTCGGCGGGTGAGAAGGCCCATTTGTCATATCAAGCTTACCTTCACGAGGTGTCTCTAATCGGATCGGGAGGGGGAGGTGATCAAACTCTCTCCCACGTCGGTCCAACATATTGGTGATCTGCATGGCCTCCCATACAATGCCTCATATGGTGCCATGCGTATGCTCTCACGATCTTGTTGTAGGCGAATTCCACTAAGGAAAATGCTCTTCGACTACCCTTATGATCGGACGCATGCTTTCATGACATGTCCTCCCAGCTGTCTGTATGGTCCTCTCGGCCCCATTATACATGCATTGGGTGGAAAGTTGTACTCATGGTGGTAGTATTTTGCCCATAGCCTTTGGAAACTCTTCCAAAGGGTGTCTGTCAACCTCAGTCTCTATCAGGCACTATGGATATTGGTACTTCTGGCCTTGAACTATCTCTCTAACTGCCGTGAAATCTCTCCAATGTGAAGGTCATCCGCCGCAGCTAGAAAATATGTGACTTACGAAAATTTGGTCCACTATCACCCATACATCGTATACGAGGTGTCCATGGCAAGTAGGTCCTGAATCCATGGCGCGTCTCCTTCCACTCGACCACCTTGATAGGTGTAGCCTACTGGCCTCACGGTGCTCGACTAATAACACCTTTGACCGCGTGAGGCGCTCGTCCGAATAAAGTCCCCTACGTGTCTCTTCATCCCGCCCTAGTAATATTGGCGGCGAATCTGGTACATCTTACGTGCCACTTGGATGCTACGACGTCGAGGAAGCGGTGAAACTCCACGAGAATCTCCCTCTCTCAAATGCGTAAGTAAGAGACATTGCAGTTATCTATCACGAAGACTACCACATCGGTCATTACTCGTCACTTGTACTTGACTATACCCGATCCCTGATGGACACTATCTCCGCGTCTTGTCCCTAGGACACCGATCCGCTCCACTGAGACGATTGTAGCTACTAAACTCCCAATGGCGTGCCACAGGCTGCTCCTTGAGTAGCATGCTTCAAAGCAATCCAGCGGTCGGCATCCGCCCGGCTCCCGAGAAGCTATACTAGCCAATACTCCCCGACTTCCGGTGGCGCGCCGGCTACCACATTTTACCTTATCGGGACGGTATTAGTGAAGTCATAATCCCTCTAGGAACTCCATCCCATACAACGTTGCCTCGTATTGGGAGACCAAGGTTGTGTGAAAATATACTTTAGACTTTTGTGGTCTGAGTACACCTCAAATTGCTCACCATATAAGTAGTGGCACCAAATCTTCAAGGCAAAAACTACGGTAATCAGCTTCTGCGTCGTGTGTGAGGTAATTACTGCTCATGATTCTTCGGAGGGGCAAGCTACCACCCTCGGCTTTGCACATCAAAAACACATCTAATCACGGCTATTTCGAGAAGAATCCACATTCTTGTGTACCTGTCCCTGTCCGGGACTATCAAGATAGGAGGTATGTAAGCCTCACCTCTTCAATTCTGAATACCTCCTCTCATCGGTCATCCGTCAAACTTGACCTTATCCTTAGGGTCAATATCATCGCCGTCTTTATAATCGGGAGAAATCCTCGATGAATCTCTTGTAGTACCCGGCCCGATCCCAAGCTTCTGTATCACGAGGCCAGGCTTTGGCCCTCTCCCAATTCATCATGGCCTCGACCTTCTGCGGGTCCCGGCGACCGCGTGCGACACACGTGTCCCAAAAATCTCTCACCTGTTAAGCCAAAACTACAGCACTTCTGCGAAGACTTAGCATTATAACTGATGGTCTCGGCAGCGTAAAACAATCCTCAAGTGATACTATGCTCCCACTCTGACTGGAAGTAGATCAAAATGTTATCCACGAAGACTACGAAAAACTGATCTAGATAGGGTTGGAATACCCTATGCATGAAGATCATGAATCTTTCTTCATGTGATGCATTCGTCAAATCAAAGAGGCATCACTAGTAAACTCAAAGTGCCCATAACGTGTTACGAAACGCTATCTTGAGGATATGTCTCCTAACCTCGGCTGATGGTAGCGGTGCATAGGTCTATCTTGGGTAGACTCACGTTCTCTCTGACTGATCAAACAAATCGTCAATCCTGGCGATGGAGTGGCGGCATGTATCTCTTCTCTCTCTTTCTCTTTTTCTCTCCAGTATCTGTAATTCGATGCAGTTGAAGGGTCTTCTGTCCTTCTTAACCGCCAAATGGGGCAGGACGCCCCATGGTGAAGTGCTCGATCCCAATGAACCTTGTCTAGTAACTCTGCCTTATTGGATACGAGTTCCTGTAACTCAACTGGTGCCATCCTATGCGGAGTCATAGAGATAGGCGAAGTACCAGGGGTGTAACTTGATACCGAAGTCTACAACCCTCTACGGAGGCAATCCTGGTAGCTCATCTTGAAAAACATCCTCATACTCACAAACTATTCGAGGTAGATCTAAGCCTGGTCTCACCTCATCCTCTAGGGTAAGGCTTGCTAGCCAACCCGCCAACTGTCCATGACATCGGACTTGTATTACCGTCACGGGGCAAATATCATGCTTGTCCCCACAGAATACGCCTGATCTTTGTCATGTGTGTGGCGGTAGAGAGTCTCTACGCTCACAATCGATGGCGACTCTGCAGTGTCGACCAATCCATCCACAGGATGACGTCGAACTCGACATGTCCGCGACCTCAAGTCCCGTATGGTAGAGATCTCGAGATCTCTAACTCCTGACCATGACATATCATCCACATCCTGCCCAATCCACACAGGGGGAACTCACATACAAAGGGAGCTCCTCAAGGCCTCAACCTCTAAGCAAACTCTATCCTGGCCAGTCTGACATCTCTAAGGTGTAAACACGACCTCGAGATTGCTATTCACATCACAGAAAACATTTCATACATGTCCAATGCATTCATAGTGTCTGAAATAATCCAGTTCATATATTAAATCTATATTAAAATTTTTATTTTATTTTATTTTATTTTAAAATATTTTATTTTATTTTATTTAAATATTTTTAAAACCTTGAGCAGTGCTCATGAATAGTGTCCCCAAGCGGTGTTCAGGCCGATTCTGCTTGGTGAGAAAGTAAGGTCAGTACTATGGTGCCCACCACTTACGGCTGCTTTGCGCGTGCGCTCGCCTTTGCCGATGTCATTTGCTTTGGCTGTGGTATGCATAGCATACGCGGCCGTGTGCGCTGGCTATACCGCACGCCGTGTCCAGCGCCCCTGGTGTGGCTGGCTGGCAGCGTGGTATCGCGGCCTCCCGATGACTATATGCATACTGTTGTGTCAGGTAGTGACAATTACGTGTCCCAGGTCGTATCGTGGCTGTCTCGCGATACCACATGATTAGTACCCAAAAGTGCTGTTTGAACCCTATTTAGATAGGTTTGGTACTTTGCCTTGCTAATCATATTGGTCGCTTTCCCGGTCACGATGGGTCCCTTTGGTACTAATGATTGTATTTCGAGGCTGTTTGTGGTAGTTTTTGCAGGTTTCAAAAACCTATTCTATCATATCAAGCTAGGTATATCGAAGTTGAGCTGATTTACGTCAAGTTTGTATGATTTTTCTTCGATTGCATAAAGCCAAGAATGAAGAAATTGAAGCAGGAGCAAGCAGGGGCAAGCTAGGAAATTTCGCTATAATAGCGAAATTTCGCTACAATAGTGAAATTTTCGCTATGTATAGCAATTTCGCTACATAGAGAATTTTCGCTATTGTAATACTTACATAGCGAAATTTCTTTGTAATTAAATCCTCTGCTCCTTTTTTTATGTACAAGCGACCCAGTTTTGGTTAATTTCATTTCTACCACTCATTGTAATTATCTTATTTAGGTTAGATTGGTATATTTTCTGTTTGTAAGGCTATATAAACCATTTTTGAACAATTTAGCCTAACTTTTCATTAAAGGCATTTCATCACGAGCCCCTGTTTTCGGCCCTCGTTTGCTCTTCTCTGCTCTTTCTCTCTTTCTAGGTAACCCAGGCACACCCTTTGAGGATGACAACTCAAAGGATGTTTAATAAACCTCAAACCTTGAAGAGGAGGGTTGCTAGGTAGGTTGATAAGGTTTGCGGTGTTCCTACGTATTTCCGCAGGCAGTCTTGCATATTTATGACAAACTTTCAAAACTATGTTTAAAAGCTATTTGATGTACTTTCATTGGTCAATACTTGACAAGCTTTTAGGATTCAGTGTATTCTTAGTGTTAGATACACAGACATCCATTAGTTGTCATTTACAAGCCATTGGAGGTAGGTTAAATGCTAGATTTTAACTTTAGGAACATTTAATCTTTCGATCAAATCTGCTATGTTTCAAAAGAGGAATGGTCTTAAGGGTTAGTCTTTAAAAAGTTAAACCAAGATCGGTTTGGAAATGACTATGGAGTCATTTCCACAATGCGAGAAATAACAGGACACCTTTCAACCATATCATACCAAACTAGTGGCCCCAAGAAACTGGGGCTTTTTTTTTTTACATTTGAATTACCTTGATTAAGCATAGTGAAAACAATCACGCTTTTCATACAAATCCAAAATCAAATAAAAGTCTCACCATTTGACTCATTACAAAATCATTTGTAAGACGAAAAGCCATCCGTGTTGATCTTAGAGCCGTTTATACTGCGGTGGATTGCCTTTCGACAATAGGAGTAGTTTGCAAACTCGCCTTATAAATTTTTGTTGATTCATAACACCTCTTGTACGAATCAAATGGCGTCGTTCTTGGGCATGATTCTTCACTACGAGATGAGGAGTTGATGAGTACTTGTAATCCCTCATTACAAGTATTGTGGTGACCTTTTAAACCTTTTGAATTCATTAATTAGAATTTCAAGTTTTTTTTTCTTCTCGGCGATCCAGCTATTTGAATTTGTTTGCAGTTACTTGGTCATTTATTTCTTAGCTAACAATCTTTTTGCAGCCACATTTGTTTGTTCTTTGCTTTGTCTCTTTTGTTTCAGGGTGTTTATGTACCATTGAATGCAGAGATATATCAGGTAGATTGCGAAGAGTTAGTACAGTGAACAAGGTTGTGAGAGTCGGTGTACCGCAGTGAGCAAATGGATCCTCTACACGAAGAAACGACAAAGTCGACGGAGCTCCGGTAAAATCCTTCAACATATAGGTGATGAGGACCACATACACCCTCCTAGAGTGGAGTGCACCTTCATCATACCACCTTCCGATGATGTGGTAGTAAGACCACACTATTTGATGCCCACAGCTTCCAGCACTTTTCATGGAATGGAGAATGAAAATCCATATACGCATATCCCAGGGAGTTCGAGGAAGTTTGCACAACTTTAAGAAGGTGTGCGACATGGACCTACCCAAGCAAAGCATTTCCATTGACGCGAAAGACAAGGCTAAGATTTGGCTGATTCAAGGGTGAAACGGTGGCGGGGCGGGCAGTGAATTTTGAAGAAATTTTGATTACAACCAAGATAGCAGTTTGAAGAGCAAATTTACACTTACTCGGCCTCACGATAATGAGAAGTTTTATCGGTGTTGGGAGAAGTTCATGCAGAACCATCGGCGCACGTCCACACCATGGTTTGATACATGGATGCTTGTGAATCACTTCTATGATGGTATGTCTCGGAAGCGTGAAACAGCTTCTAGAAACCATGTGTGGAGGACTTCTGAGCAAGCACGGATGAAGCCATGGACTTTTTTGAACTATGTGGCCGAAACCTCAAGCCATGGGATGGGTGAATCCTAAGAGGCTGAGAAAAATGGACCTTCGACCCACGAAGGGGCATTTATGCGCTGAGACACGGAGATGAAAGCAAAGCGATACTTTGACCCGAGGTTGGAGGAGCTTGAATGAGAAATCGGCATGAGTGCGACGGTGATTGAATTGCTGCATCTCACCCATTTGTTTTAATTGTGGAGTCAAGTAGCCATCTTGGAAACCTTTGTCGATGGTTCCCTTAGTGAGGATTTGATGCAAGAGCATGCCCATGTCTTAGGTCAAAATAAGCCACCAACAAATGCTCCATATGGCAACACCTATAACCCCAATTGGAGGAATCATCCGAACCTATCATGGAAGCCAAACCCCCTGGATTGATGAAGTCAAATCAGTAGTAACGTTGAGAAGTGGTGCGAAGCGAAACGGCGGTCCTGACCTACAGCGAGAAGGATCTCAGTGGATTGAATACTAGAGGGAAGGAGAACAACGACGGGAAGAGGTAAAACCTGGTGTACCCCCTCCTTTCCATAGGCACTTCAGAAAGGAAAGAATCAGTTCTTAGTGAAATTTTAAATCTTTGCGGCGGAGTGAGTTAACATCCCTCTTCGATATGGTGAAGCAGTCCCCACGTATGCAAAGTTTTTGAAGGACCTAAGCACGGTGAAAGAGGCTTTAATGCCAGGCAAAAGGCCTTTTGGTAGGCAAGTGAGTGCCATCATTGCAAGACTCGCTTGTGAAGTATAAAGATCATGGGTGTCCTGATCCGGATTAACATAGGCACTTGTGTGGAAAAAGACATTGCTAGATTTGGGGGGCAAGTGTTAATCGCTTTTTCCATGTACCAACGGCTTGGGCTAGAGCGAACCGTAACCACTATCACTTTATCTCTAGCCGATAGGATCCATCAAAATACCAAAGGGACGATTGAGGATGTTTGATTCGGTGGACAAATTCTATCGAGTGGATTTTGTAGTGCTTGATAATCTTAGAACGGTCATGATGAGGCTAACCATGTACCCGATCATCACAGAAGGCCATTTTTTGGCCACTTCCAATGAGATCATTAATTATCGGAGAAATGGGGTGATCTGCGGCTAACCTTTGGAAATATGACCTTAGAGCTCAATATCTTCCATCGAGCAAAAAGCACATGCAGCGGGAGGATGACGGGTGAGAGGTTTGTGCGATGAAATGCATCCTTGAAGAACAAGCAAATGAGCTGCTTGTGCAAGATGTATTAACCAGGGAGTTGGTTGACAATAATGAAGGAGCTTTAGAAAGTGAGCCTACTGCATGGGCAATGGAGAAGAAAGGTTGAAGTTTTACCTCTACTTACTGGAAGTGAGGAACATGGTCCTCAACAGTTAGATCTTAAGCCCACCTGGTAGTTGAAATATGCATTTTGGGAGGAAAAATGCATTGTCCAGAAATTTCTTCATTATTGAGCAATCCACAAGAGGTTAGTTTGCTTCAAATTCTCCACAGGAACAAGAAAGCAATCAGATGGAAGATTTCCGATTTGAAAGGCATTAGCCCGACCGTATGCACCTATCATATTTACTTAGAAGAGGGAATAGAAGCGTTCGATGACCACAAGGAGACTGAATCCGCATATGCAAGAAGGTGGTACAAGTGGAAGTGTTGAAATTACTTTACAAACCGACATCATATACCCATATCCAGATAGCTCTTAGGTAAGTCGACCCAGTAGTGCCCGAATCGGGGGGTTTTCTGGTGCTCCAATGAAAGGAAATGCCCACCTGACTTACTAAAGGCTGGAGGGTATACATCCGACATAGAAGGCTGAATGGTGTGCTGAAAAGGATGCACCGCACCCTTCATGGACCCGACTCCTTGAGAGTATCGGGACATCCGCTTCTCTTGCTTTTTAGATGGGTATTGTTTACTTCGGTCGAGATCATTGCGGATGATCGAGGAAAAGACCACTTTCACTTGTCACTTTTTGGTACATATGCCTATAGGAGGATGCCCTTGATTCTATGTAATGCCACGACCACTTTTCGTTGTATGCTCAATATTTTGATTGATATGGTAAAAGCCTTATGGAGGTTTATATGGATGACATAACGGTTCTGAGGAAAGCTTCGATGAATGCCTGATCCATTTAGGCTGTCCTCCGGTGCATCAGCCTAGCACTAAAGCTGGGAAAAATGCCATTTTGCTTGTATTAAATCGGGGCATAGTGTTGGGGCACATTATTCAGAGAGAGGTGAAGTGGATAAGACGAGTAGAAATTGATCTCGAAATTGCCATCTCCTCTTATGCCTTGAAATATACACTGGTAGTTTTCGACATGTTTAGGGTATTTTGTAAGAAAGCCTAATTTATTACATTTCATAAGTTAAATGCGGCTTAGGAAACGAGACCGGAAAGTTGTAAAACTTAAGGACAATTTTGTAATTGGTCCGAAAAAGAAAGTCCTAATGTGAAAAGATTTGAGGCCCCGAAATGAAATAAAGGAAAGTGTATTCATAAATAAGAAGGAGTTATGGGGCTTGAAAGCAAATAAAGCAACAACCCAAAAATGGGTTTATTGGAGGACCAAACATGGCCTTAACAAATCCATGTTTTAAATACAATTTGGTCTCAAATTGGGGGGAGGACAGTAGAGAAGAAGGGGAGAAGAAGAGGAAGAAGAGAAGAGGAAGAAGGAGGATTCAAGCCAAGATCAAAGGTATGGAAACTGAACTCAAGTATGGATTTATGGAATTCTAAGGCTTGGTTTAGTTAATAGCTTGTCTCCAAAAGCTAGGGTTTTGTTAGAATTCATTCTAATCTTGGATCTCTTGAAATTAGGTTAGTAAAACCCATATGGAACAAAGGTAGGTATAGAATCCTCCTTTTGGGTTGGATACATGGTTAAATGAAAGGAAATTAAGGACTAGGTTTTAGAACAAACCTAACAAATCTTGGTACTTAGTTTGTATATGGGGTAACTCATATTGGAATTATATTGGAAAAAATCCATGATGGATTTTTGAAGAAGATATAGAGAGTGAAGAGGAATTGAATAGAAAAAGAGATTCAGATGAATTTGGAGATTGTTTTTGATGTGTGTTTGAAGTGTAGAAGTGATTATAGGGATAAAAAGTATGGAAAAATGTAGAAAAACACATTACGGGCATTCCGTGACTTGTACCAGGCACAAGTTGAACTTGTACAGTACAACCGGTTCTGGTCATTTGGCGACTTGTGCCGTCTGAGTTAGTCTTATGCCGTCTGACGCATTCGATTTCTGTTTCGACCGAGTTTTAGTAATTTGGCCATAACTTGCTCATTTCTATCAGGTTGAGTGATTCAGGTGGTCACTTAAAATAGACTTCAAGGACAATAAACCATATTTAATGTATCTCAAATTCTGACTTTAGATAGCCCAAGTCCTGAGGTGCGGCTATGTGCAAGCCCATTTCTACTTGAGTTAATTATAGAGAAGTCGGGTTGTTGGACGTGCTTGAGTTCAGTGCTCAATTGATGATTCAATTGGAAATAGACATCACCTTAGCTTTAAAGGATCACAAAGAACCAGTGTCTCAAATATGGAGACAAGGCACTGGAAAATTAATAACTCAAACTGTTCCTCGGAAAAATCGGTAGCGAAACTAGTTGGCATGAAAACTGTAACTTGAGTTGGAAGTCCGAATGGATTGATTCAATTCCTGAGTAAAGTAGATTCATAGAAGAATAAGAATACCTTAATAAGGTGTGATTACATGCTCATCTTCCTTACCAGTATGGAATCTGATCTGTCATGAACACATAATGTGATTAAGATAGGTTATAAGTTAAAATACATATGACAATATGACTACAGGCCAGAAGAAGAATGAATGAGTGGACGTCTTGTTGGTGCTCGGCACTTTGTTGGTGCCCGGCACTCTGATTGGTGCTCACGGCACTCCTAGCTGCGTGGTTATCACGTTTGGTGGTGCTGCGGCACTCCTATTTAGTCTTTAGGGCACTCTCTGTTTGTGGCGGTACGTGCGGTGGTGCTCGGCACTCCTGCGGTGCTACGGCACTCACATTACGCTGTGTACCTTGGTACTTACTAGGCCACGTCCTACTCATTTCTTATGTTAGTGCAGGTAGTCAAATGGGCATATGATAAGGCCGAATAAAGCATAAGTGTAAAGATCACGAATGTACCTCTCGTATGCAATTGCAGTGGTACCTACGGGTACTCACAGCTATGCCTTAAGTTATGTGGCTCACCCGGGTACTCACACAATATCTGTTTAAGTTACATTTGTACCTCGGGTACTCCACATCCACTGACTAAAGTCCACATCCCTCTGATTAACTCCTGTCCCTGACTAAGTCCTGTCTCTGATTAACTCCTGTCCCTGACTAAGTCCTGTAGTACCTCACGGGTACTCACAATATCGATAAGTTCACAGTACCCGAATAAGTCACCTTAGTACCTCGGGTACTCATTAATACGATAAGTCCTGGCAGATGTCGAATAAGTCCTGTAGTACCTATGGGTACTCCTGCATCTGAATAAGTTCTGTAGTACCTTCGGGTACTCTTGTATCTGAATAAGTTATGTCACGACAATATGTTGAATAAGATCACAGCTGAGTACCTCACGGGTACTCTTGTATATGAATAAGTTATGTCACGTATTTGAATAAGACTGTAGTACCCTCACGAACATGTATCTAAATAGAATCTTTGATCGATGATTCGAGTAGTGCCAGAAGGGTACTCACGTATTTGAATAAGTCTGTAGTACCTCTGAACACTCCCGTATACGGAATAAGTCACATCCTACGATCTAGTTACGTAGTACCTACGGGTACTCTGTATGTATAAGTTACGTCACGTCTCGATTAAGTTACGTAGTACCTCACGGGGTACTGTATACGAACGGATTAAATGCGTCTACGATTAAGTTACGTGGTACCTCGCGGTGCTCTGTATTTGATTAAGTTCTGTCTGTATCTTATTGAGTTCTGTAGTACCTACGGGTACTCTTGTATCAGTAAATACGTACAAGTTCTATAGTACCTACGAGTACTCCCGTATCCGTAAGATAAGTATAAGTCCAGTGGTACCTACGAGTACCTACACCTACTACTTTGCTCTTTTCTGCACATCTCTTCAAGTATGGGAATGTACGTAGTACCTACGGGTACTTTTGTACCAGTAAAATGTTCTGTAGTACCTACGGGTACTTCTGCATCCGAAATACAATAATAAGTTCTGTAATACCAGTATAAGATCCGTAAGATAAGAATAAGTCCTGTATACAAATATAAGTTCCGTAAAGACGGTATAAGTTAAAATTAAGACCGTTATGTGCTCAGAAATACGATTATACGTTCCGTGGCTCTTATTAATTTTCTCGTTACCTCAGAATAGATTAAACTCCGTAGCGCAAAGCATAAGTGCAGCGAACTCCAATAGGGTCTGAATAAACATAAGCTTGTTATGAGCTTAAGTACTTGTTTAAGTCCATGATATGATGCATAAATTCGATAAGCATTTATTGTTATACACTCATTATAATTATTGTATATGCATGTGTATACAGCTAACAAGTTATAAGAAATGTTTCCCGCAAGGCGTAGAAACATACGGGTTTTTAATCCGTGTAGGTACAGAAGAAGACATCATCAAACATCCGCATACGGTTAGGCGACACCCTTGTAAGGGTTCACGCTGCATGTAGGATTCAGTGCTACGATTTGTAAATGTAAAGTTCGGTTTTTGTATAAATATATTGGGACTCGATTATATGTGTGTATAGATTTTGGTGGACACCACTCAGATTAGTAATTCTTTGATTTGGATATATATTTGGTATTTTGATTCTGTTATAAGATGTGGGCCATACCCACAGGTGTCAGTTGACTTTAAAAAAAAAAAAAATCAGGTAAAGAGTCCCAGTATTTGGTCTCGCGTCCCGAAAACTGGTTCGGATCTGCCAATCGGGTCGGGTCGGGCCGGGATTCGGGGTGTGACATACTATGTGAAGACAATGCGGCAATTCTTGGGACATGCAGGTTTCTATCACAGGTTCATCCGAGACTTCTCGAAAATAGCCTGTAGCTCTGAAATCCTTGAAAAAGTGCAAAGTTTGAATGGGATGCGAAATGCCAACAAAAGTTCGAGCTTAAGGCATATTTGACTACAACACCCACGTGTGAGAGCCCCCATTGCACGGCTTCCCGCCTTTTGAGGTAATGCGATGCTAGTGTTCTTTCTTTGTCGGAGCGGAGTTCGGACATAGAAGTGAGGAAAGCAGCATTATGTGGTGTTATCAGTAAGCGTTTAGTAAGGCTCTGGGAGAAGCTGCCTGTACCGGAAGATTTGTTGGCGGTGGTCTGTAACTTTGAATCAGTTCGATCCATTGGGTTGGATGATCGTGACTCTTCACGGATCATTAGTATTGAGACATCGCTCTGGCGAAGTGACTGACTTGTTGATGGGTTATCTTTGCGAAAGTTCGGCTTTTCCCGATTGAATGAAGGGTGTGGAAGCGTTGACATCGATCATCTCTCCAAATTAACCATAGCACACAATACCCACAACCCTCCTATATTTGATGAATTTCATGAGGAGTCTCTACTGACAGTGAGTATAGCACCATGGTATGCTCACATTGCCAATTTTTTGGTAACAGGAGAGTTACCAGTGGAGTGGACAGCATAAGACAAGAAGTTCTTCCATGCAAGGGTTCATTCGTACTATTGGGAGGAGCAGTATTTGTTCAAGTATTGTGCTGATCAGATAATTAGGAAATGTGTGCCAGAAGAAGAACAGGAAGGAATTCTCAACCATTGCCATGATAGTGCGTGTGGAGGGTATTTCGCTTCACAGAAAATAGCCATGAAAGTGCTACATTCGGGCTTTTATTGGCCATCATTGTTTAAGAATGCCTACACCATGTGCAAGCAGTGTGATAAGTGCAGGCGGGAAAGATTTCCGGCTCGTCACATGATGTATGAACCCCATTTAGTAGTTGAATTGTTTGATGTATGGGCGTGACTTCGCGGGGCCATTTCTGCTTCAGCCCATTTATGCTTACATCCTTGTGGGGTGGACTACGTCCTCAGTGGGTTGAAGCGATTGCTATGCGCGAGCGACTGACCACAAAGCATTTATAAATTTCTGAAGGAGAACATTTTCTCTAGATTTGGGTTCCAAAATCAATTACTCCGATGGAGGTTCTCACTTTTGTAACAAACCTTTGAGGCTTCTTATCCCGAATATGAATTAAGCCGCAGGTAGCCACCAGTATCATCCTCGACTAGTGGTCAAGTGGAGCTCGCCAGCGGAGAAATAAAGACCATCTAATGAGTTGTTAATTCGCGGAAGGATGGTCTTTGAAGCTTCTAGACTCATTGTGGGCATACGGGTTGAACGTATGGACCATCCTCGGCGTGTCATAAGTATGCAAACGAATTTTATGGCAGTTGCCATTTGCAGTAAATAGAATACAAAGGCGTGGTGGGCAATGGCCCAGACATGGATATGAGCGGCGCTTTGAAAAGAATGCTTGAGATTGACGAGTTAGAAGAGGCGGCTTGGCGCCTACTTCAATTCCCGAGAGGTTGCAAAGGATAAAGCGGAAAGTGGCGTGATCGACTCATAGCAGGAAACTTTCAATCGGAGGATCAAGTCCTCTGGCCTGATTCAAGCTCCATCTATTTCCGGGCAAGCTCAAATCGCGATGGGCGGACCGTCATCCATCGACATATCTGTGAATGGATTCGGTTGACCTGCCACCGACTCGACGAGAGAATATTCAAGGTTAGCAGGCGCGAGTGAAGAGCCACATCTTTGTTAGCCATTACCGCGAGAAGAGGAGGAGATATCCCTCGCCCGATTCTCCATGAGCATTCGACCATTGAGTTGTTTGGTCTCGAGATAAGCTAGCGACTCAAATTTTGTTTTCTTTTGGTCAATTTTTAATTTAATTTATTTTATTTTCTTATTTTATTTTAGTATTTTATTATATCTTAGTTGTTAATTAAAATCCTCTTTAATATCATTAGCCTAATTTTATTTTATTTTATTTTGTTTTAATTTTGCAGGAGAAAAGCTACTGCGAGAGGCGAATTTCGCTCACAGTGGTAGAATTTTACCCCAGTAGCGAATTTCGCCCCTGCGACTCTTCGGCCTGGGTCCCCAGTTGACCACGTACATAAAAGCCCCACGTTCTCTATTAGCCACCGCGAGTACGGCTCCCCTGCGTACGCTGAGTCACTAGTGCTGCACGCCACTGCGTCTCTTCCGCCGTGCGTGGGCCGTCGCCATACGCTGGCGCCCGTACTTTGCAGAGCCTCACAGCCATGGTTCGCACCGCGTGGAGGGCATCGATTCTATACCGAGAGTTTGAACCCGTACCCACTGCGGAGATGCACGGGCACTTCGAAACTACTTTGCCGAGCGCTCCATTTCGGTCGAGGGCATCTCACAGCTCTTGTCTCACGCTCTGACCGTCGCGAGTCAGCCTCTGGCGATATCGAGGAGCCTCGAGTCTTTGAGCCCCGTCTAAGACGATACAATGCGGGTGGGACCTCGCCCCATCTCTCGTGCATCCACGGCCTCCACGGACACCAGCTAACCTAAAGCGGGCCGACCCGTCTGCGAGAGTCTTCACTTTTTAGGCTTTGAGCCTTCGCGAGTCTCTAAACGCGCGAGTTGACACGGTCATCACCTCAGTTATCCCGGCGAGGATTAGGTGTCAGTATTCACGTGACCCGATACGGGAATGGCTAGTTGTCATGCGAGACTTTCATGGAGAGTCCCATTGCCAATCTCTGACATTGGTAGCGGACCCCGCGGTTAGAGATTCTATGCTATTGGTCCACGGGTATTCGCTAGCGCGTTTATGACTCGAGGCAATTTTCTATCGAATTGGTTCTCGAGTTTTACCATACCATGACATCTCGGGGAGTGTCCAATCAGATGTAGCTTCGTTTTAGTTTAGATGGCCGAGTCACGGGATCTGCGGGCTTGATTATCACCCGGCTTGCTCTGAGCTGCCCGATGGATTACGGCTAACTTCGGCATATTCGACAATGGCCTCACCCTACGCTTCTAGAAAGATGGTTCGCTCGCTCTCTCGAGAATCACCAACCCGGCCGGAATTATCCTTGTGGAGCGACTTCCTCGCGCCAATAGCCTCACGGTTACATCGGTCTGTCACGTTCGACTTCAGCACTGTTGCGTAGAGGAGCCATTCTGGGGCTCTTTATCATATGTACGAGGGTTCGATTTAATCGTGGCTATCATGACCACCTTACTTCACTTGAAGAAAGGTCCACGCGAGGGCGGCTGGAGCTATTCCGCACCCAATCTTGGGATTGTTATGCCATGTGTTAGAGCACCTTGGTTCAAGAACCACGTATTGGCGTCGGCGAGTTGTCCTATGATTGTATCCACAGGTGGACCGTATCTAGCCACTCTCTTTCTTTTTCTGTGAAGAGGATGTCGTGGATGATTGTCACGGAGGACACCTGGGGATGAGCAGCATGTCCCGATGTTGAAGTGGAGAGGACCTCGGGTTCGGTTCATCCTCCCGAGTTCCGCCTCCTCTGCGCCCGGCTTCTCTTGAGGTACGGGGCCCATCCTCCCTCTCCACAGCTGCCAGCCCCCAGGCACATCCTATCACTTCTATATTGGCTAATATGGATGTTGTCCGCACCTTGCTGCCATACGCATCTTCTTGCGGCTTCTGAGTGACATTGGGCGTGGATGTGTGGCCGACGTCACTCGCCTTGAGAATCGAGGCTATTCTTCTTGAGATCTGAGCCACCTCGGTCTCCGCGGGTTACCATGACAACACCTACTCTGACCCACCGCTCATGGGCGAGTCTGCCGTGTCGACCTCATCTGCTTCTTTGGATGTGTACTGGTAGGCTGATGACTGCGATCGCGACTTCTACCACCAGCACGGTGAAATTCGCACTTCTTCTCTAGCTTTCCGATCCCTATCTAGTGAGGACACAGCGATGCTTTACAGTTTGGGGGAGGATTAGCGTCGGAAGTGGCATTTATCATACTTATGTTTTGTTTTGTTTATACTTGTATTGTTTTAGTTTTATCAACTACCTACTAGCCTTCTTGGGACTATCTGTTAGTATGTATTAGCCAATAGTAGGCAGTGGTTTATTTTGCTTAGCTATGTATTGTGTTCAGCGATTATAAGCTTGTACTAGCCTTTTTGGTTATATTAAAAGTTTTATAGCAGTATTTGCATTTTCTTTTTTTGCACCCACATTTTTTTATTATGTTAATTAACTTTTGTATATGCATAATGTTTAGCTTGCAATTTATTGACTTAAGCCTACAATCTTTGTCGGCGTTAGAAGGAACCTATCACCGAGTTGAGTGGATGACTAGTCAACTTCTTGTTGTATTTCTTTGTCTCTTTCCACCTTTAGCTAACCCACGCTGAGGCACGATTAGGTCTCAATGATAGGCTAAGAAACAGCACAAAACCCCCTCTTACGAGGCAAACCCTTTCCTAGTTTCGTTTACTCCCTTGAATAGGTTACGAACCCCCATGCATAGAAGGCCAATGTGTCTTCCAAAATAAAAGAAGAGAAAAAGAAAAAGCAAAAAGAAAAGAAAAGAATAGAATCGCATTTGCTTTGAGCAGAACCTTGTCCCTGGGGTTTATGGTAACCTTTAAAAGCCTGGTGCCCTAAGCCAACTGGTTGGGAGCCATCGACTTAGTGTTCGCTATACGGGTGGATGGGTGCAATTTAACAGGTTGTAGGTCTTTTGGAGGCTCGAAATCATTCGGAGTCCAGGGTGAAACCTATAGAGTTTGTGGTCGAAAGATCCTCATGGCTTGGTGCCCTAAACCTTCATTGGTTGGGATTCGTTGATTAATCCCCGTTACACGGACTTTGGTGAAGTTGAACCCTCAGCATTGCACCCTACAACGCAAAAAGAATTGTGTAATAAAGGGCAGGTCCTGATCTATTTAGGTTGTTAACATACAAGGTTATGGCATTAGCTCGGTTGAGGGGGTGCTCTGATTTCGTAGTTTATAGTTGAGACGATCAAACAAACCAGTAACTTTTGTAGAAAAGTCTGGTTCCTTATACCTCCGAGAGAAGAGGTATTGAAGAATTAGGTGACCTTGATTGTAGTTTTCATTCTTTTGAATGGTTATTAGTTTAGGTTTCAGTTTCTCATCTCATTGTACCATTACTTGTACAAACCTTTTTGACCTCCCATTGCATTTCTCTCACTTGTTGATCACTTACAGCGTTGCTACGGGACTAGCAATGTATTCTGCGGTGAGGAGCCAATGATTTAGTACTGCTAAAGTGATATTTTGAACCTTATTTAAGATAGGTTCTAAGTACTTTGTGTCTGAATCATATTAGTTAAAATTGACACGTGTAGGTCCCTTTGGTACTAATGATTGTATTTCGAGGCTGTTTGTGATAGTTTTTGTAGGTTTCAAAAACCTATTCTATCATATCAAGCTAGGCATATCAAAGTTGAGCTGATTTACGTCAAGTTTGTATGATTTTTCTTCGATTGCATCAAGCGAGAATGAAATTGAAGCCGAGAATAGCGGGGGCAATTCGCTCTGATAAATTTCGCTACAACCGTGAGAATTTTCGTTGTTATAGCGAAATTTCGCTACAATAGCAAAATTTTCGCTATGTATAGCAATTTCGCTACATAGCGAATTTTAAGCTATTAATAGCGGTAGCTATAGCGATTTCGCTATTGTAGCGAATTTTGTGTCGCTACATAGTGAAAATTCACACTAATAATGAAATCCTCACCTTGTTTTGTGTACAAAAGCGACCAGTTTTGGTTAATTTCATTCTACTCCTTGTAATTATACTATTTAGGTTGGGTGGTATTTTCACCTGTTTGTAAAGGCTATATAGCCATTTCTGACAATTTCTATTCTTTCATTAAAGGCATTTCCATTACGAGATATTTGTTTTCGGCCCTCATTTGCTCTCTTCTCTCTCCTCTTTCTCTCACTTTCTAGGTAGCAAACATACACTCTTTGAGGACAACTCAAAGGATGTTTGGCTAAAACCTCTAAACAGAGGAGGGTTACTGGTAGGTTGATACTGCGGGTGTTCCTGCAGTATTTCACGAAGCGAATGCGCGTATTTATGTTTGAACTTTCAAAAACTAGGTTTAAAGCGTGATGTACTTTCATTGGTCAATGCCCGACAAGCTTTAGGGTTCGGTGTATTCTTAGTGTTAGATACAACCGACATCCATTAGTTGTCATTTATCCATCAGGAGGTAAGGTCAATCTGCCAGATTTTAACAGGGAACATTTCTAACTCACTGGTAAATACTCTGTTTCAAAGAGGAATGGTACTAAGGGTTAGTCTTTAAGTTAAACCAAGATCCAGTTTTGGAAATGACTATAGTTCATTTTTCCTAATCTCTGAAATAACCCGATGTAGCGACACCTTTTCAACCTATCATACTGCAAACTAGTATTGAAAACTTCAAAGGGTTTTTTTTTACATTTTATTTAGTGCAACCGGTTAGCATAGTGAAAACAATCACACTTTTCATACAAATCAAAAATCCAAATAAAGTCTCACCATTTGACTCATTACAAATCATTTGTAAGGCGAAAAGCCATCCACATTCTAGAGCCGCTATCTTTATGATACAGTTCACGGCTAAACGGTGAGTAGTTAGGTATAAATTTTGTTTTATTCATAACTTTACGTGACGCGAATCAATACAACCCAGCGGCCAAGCCGCCCTCCTATCATGATACAATTTATTGTATCGCGACACCTCCCGACAATAGGCCCCTCAGCGCGCCGCTCGCCTTTTCGTGGTGGCGGTTAACCGCGGGGCCTCTCGTAGTGTCGTGACCCAAGTTGCAGATGTCGTGGCCTTTTACGGTCGTATCGTGGCGGGTGCCTGCTTCCGTACTACGCTTTGTGGGCGCCTCACAGCCACACTTTGTCACGTTACAATACTGTATCGTGACCTTCTGAGAATGGGCGTTGGCCCATTCAGGGTTCCAACTATTTTTTTCATATCATTTATTTTTCTCATTCCCGATACTGAAACCACCCAAATATATATATATATATATATATATTTTTTTTTTTTTTTCATTTTCCAGTAGAATAAAATAAATTCATAAAAATTTATTTTATTTAAATTTTTTTCGATTTTACACCTTGTAAAACTTGAGGGAAAAATTCTTCCATACATTTTTTTCCTATGTGCTATTCACGAGCACACAAATCACACAATTCAAACACAACTGACTCATGTTATGCACAATTCCACACATAAAACACAGTAAATGCAGTGTTCACAACAGTGCCTATCAAGAGTCCCCAGGTATATCGTATACCTAACTCACCGCAGAGCTCCCGAGGTGTCGTTTACCTTGTCGATAACAAGTTGTGACGCCCCCCATTCGGGGTCAGGTTGTAATGCATCGACTTGCGAATACTCGTGGATATCGGTTAACCCGACACCACTCACGAAAATCGAGTAGAGTCTCCTTTGTACGGGGAGCTCTACCTAAGGTACAAAACCTGTCCCAACCACATGGCAACCTATCCCAATATTTTACAAAGACCACACCGGGTCCATAAACAATTAAAATGAGTAAAAATGGCCACTTGGGCCCAAACATCAATACTCATCAAAATACATCAACTATTTAACAATAGTTCAAGAGTTAATAAGTCACTCTTAGTTCAAACATATATTAAAATTTACAATTTCTAATACATGTTTACAAAACGAATACCAAAGCCCGCAACAGAGTTTCTTAAAGCGCGACCTACGAGTGAAGTAGTCCTCTGTACACTCCTTGTACTGAAGCCATTCAGAAGCCGACGGGGTAAGGCAAAGCCCGGTGATAATTTCCTATGTGGGTTTACTCCCACCTAAGTGCACGTAATGATCTTGACAATCACACTCAGAGTAAATACCAGTCTGCCAGATGTATACGTACTGAACCCGTGTCTCAAGTCCTCACGAGACTCCCTCACACATTATAAAGCCAAATGCAAATAAAAATACAGTTTTCAAAACAAAAGCTTTTTGTTCTCGAAAACTTACACTGCAGATTTATTACAAATTTATTGGACAATCCTGGCGAATGCATTGGACCCTCGAAACAATTCACTTAGGCCCCTCAGAAGCGTGGTGTGGACAATCTTCCAACATAATTCTCAGAAAAATCCGTCGAAATTCCTTTCACAATATTTTCCTTTTATTTTTCTTTCATATCATGCACTCACTCCTAATATTCTAGGGAATTCTTTGATTGCATATGGAATGCGTTATGATCAGCAACTCGTTCTAATATATAAAGCATGTGTATGTTAACATAATTAATTTACCTGATTTATGTTATTAAATTCACATCCAATAACTTTTAAAATTAGCTCCACATGGGCTAATTAGCAATCTAAGCAATTCATTTTGAATCACTCAACAACACAAAAATGCAAAAATCACGTGAGCGGTGAAGCCGGGTTGCTTTGTTCATGGCCCTGATGGGATTTCTTCGCTCGGTTCAAAGCTTTTTTGAAGGGCCCATTAACACGGCCTTCTAGGCTCGACAAATCCCCATCCATAAAATGACCCTTAACCAAGAATAAGCGAGTAGGAAAGATCACTGCACTCTTGGAGGTTGTTGGAACTCCACCGTCGGTGTCCGCAACGTAGCCCTAGCGCGTGAATCGATTTTGCTTCTTGCTCGTCGAGAAGCAGTGGTTCTTGTGGGAGGAAATCTAAGAAGTAGCTCTCTCTCTCTCTAAAACCTCAAAATCCTAACTCCCTTGCCAATTTTTGTTCTCTGCGCGTTTTGGCTTTGTGTAGAAGATGAATATTCCCATTTTGGTCTTTATCGATTAAACTTTTCATTAATACCCGTCTTGTCGCTTTACTTAACTATTGACGCCCGGCTTAATCTAAGCCATTAATCTCCATGTCTCTAATCATGCAACATGTGTCACATGGTGTGTAGTAGGTGACTTTTGTCACATCACATGTCTTTCCTGGCCGTTTCTGCACTTTTGAGCACGGTGCCTCAAAAAATGCGAAGTACATTTCTGAAATTCGGCGAAGTCGACGTGGTAGCTAGATTTGAGAAGATTTCAACGATTGAAGTCTATTTTATCATCCAGAATCGAAAATTTGGATTTTGCGAAGAGTACCATTTTACCATTTTCGAAAATTGAATTTTCTCGGGTTTCTGGTGTGGAGTTTTCAATGGATTTTGATTTATAAAACAAAAAAGCTTTTGTTTTGGAAAATGGTTATTGATAGAGCATGAATGGCCCGGTTTTCACGCTTGGCATATGCATGTGTTGGGAGTCGGTGAGGACTCGAGACATGGGACGGGGTGAGTCACATTCTCATCCCCATGGCATATAGACATTTGAGTGGGAGTTATTCCGCGGCATTGCTTTGTCATGAGACCACATTCAAGTGTAGGTGTACACCGAGGACGAGTTCCTTGGTAATGATTTTGAAGGAGCTAGGGATATGGCTTTGATAAATATTTTGTAAAAGCTATATTAGAGTGACTAGTTTTAATATATGTTTATAATAATATCAAGTGTTGCAATAAATTTTTATGGACTATTGTGATATAGTTGTATATTGTGGATATGAACAGATGAACCCTGTGTGGTCATTACTACTTATGTTGAGACCCTGCATGGGTCATGAATATATTGTTATACAAGTTGTATATTGGGTAGAGTTCTCCGAACAAAGGAGACTTTGCCCGATTTTTGTGAAAATATGGATCCCGATAAATGGGACACCTTGATTGTGGTATCGGGTTACGAAACTCCACGAGGAATTATTAAGTTGACGGTGAGGTCAACAAGACTCCCAGGTTTGGGCGTCACAATTTTTAGTCAATTTGATTATAGTTTACATCAAATTTATTCTTAGTTTAATCGATGAAACTATTATCCTTTCAAAATAAATAAATAAATACAAATAAAATGATTAAAAAATATTATATATTAAGCATAAATATGTTTTTAATTTAATTTATTTTTTATGTCCCTAGGTAAACAATTCGACTCTTTATTTTTCAAATGAAAAGAAGGATGAAAATTATTAGTGTTTAAATACCATAAAAAAATCAGTCGATGTGTTAAGTTGACAATTGGACTATCGTTAAAGGATAGAAATGACAAACAAAAAAAAATAGTTGCGGGGCCAAGTTAACAGTTGGGCCTTAGTTCACGGGCAAACACCTCAAATTTATATATTTTAATTTTTTCATAGAATATCAAACTTAAATTAAAAGCCAAAAAATTATTTGTCAAAACTAAATTTGTTTCTGTAAAAAAGAAGAAACATAATAAAAATGTTAATTACCTTTAATTTGTCAATAAATAGTAAATGTTATTTTTAAATATTTATTCATTAAAGTAAGAAGATAACATTAAAAATTTTAAGATTGTTTAGATAAAATTTCAAATATTAATTCACAATTTAAGTTAAATTTTAAATATAAATTTACAATTTTGGTTTCAATGACATTAATGTTTAGAGAGAGAAAAAAAACAAAAGTTTTTCTTAAAAATTTTAAACTCCCTTAAAAATTTTAATTTAAGAGTTAATGTAAACACTCTTATTTTATTTTTATCTTAAAATGTACTTTTAAAATGGCAATAGGTATATTTTATTTTAAAAATTAAAGATAAATTAATATTTTATTCGTTATGACGTTTCTATTTTTATTTAGAGAAAATAAAAAAGAAATTTGCCTTTTCTATAGTATTTTATTTTTATTTAAGTTTTTTATTATTATTCGAGCTTTACAATACATCATAGTAATTTATTCATTTTGTAGAGGCACGAAGTGGTTGTTATTTGCATCCTAACTAAGTCTTATGTCATGCATTGAAATATACTCTGCTAAACCATTGGATTAAGGTTTCTAATTATTGATTTTTTTAAACTTTTTACTTAGAACCACATTTGAAACCTATTTTAGAACTCGAAAAGTGCCAAGGAAGAAAAATACCCCGAAGGCTTTCTTTAGAACGAAAAGTGCAGAAAGAAGAAAAATACTACTTAGAAAAAAGTTTTCTCATGTTTGGTTTCATCGTGAAAAATATCAATAAAACTAAATATAAACAAAATTCTTCGAAATTTCACATATTTTAAATATCTTAGTCCTTATTTAATATAGAGAAACAAATAAAACGAGTTCTTTTTTTTTTCCTCCAAATTTTATTTCCTTCCCCTTTTCCCCTCGATTTTCATCTATATTTTCTTCCCTTGCAAGACTCCATTTGGAATTACTAGGTAAAGAAAAAAAAAATACTAAAAAATTATTTTTTTCATATTTGGTTTTATTGTGGAAAATACTCAAGAAAATCAATATATTATAATTCTTCAAAATTTTACAAATTTTTAAGATTTGTAGTCCTTATATAATATATCAAATTTTTTAAAATTTTAACATATTTGGTTTCGTGAGTTTTTTTATTAATTTGTTTCATCATGATGTATCCCTTATTTGCCTGTTTTACGCATTTTGATATGTTGATTGTATATATTCTTCTTAGATTGTATTGTAGATTTTGATAAATTTTTCTTATTGTAACTACTTGTTGTATGACTCTGCTCTGCTGGCTTGTTGCGTATTGTTTGTACATGTGGGACAGCAGCGTTTATCCACTATCTCCCGACTCCTTAGCCATGGTTGACTTTGTCTCTTTTGTTTGTTATATTGATGTTTGATTGGAGACTTGTTACTTCTTGTTTGCTCCTCGATCAAGCTGACTAGAATTAGGTCTAGTGATAGGCTATATCTATATGTTGAGAGAGCATTCTAGGAGTTGTGGCATAGTGGGTATACTTGGGTATGATCTTTGAAGAAGACTTGTATATTGACGGTTGTTTCTAATAAACTCATTTCATAGCTTTCTTTAAGCTTTTAATGATCTTTACTTTCACCTACAAGATTGGCTTCTCCTGCAGAAGTGCTTTATCGGGAAGCTGAGATGGCAGAGAGAAAAATGTAACCTCCCACTAGTTCGCACAAAAGCCTAGCTCTTTAGAAGCTGGCATGAAGTTCCTTCCAACCTACGACATTCCTAGTGTCAAATGGTTCATTGACTCGATTTCTCCAATACTGCTCATAATCCTATTGGAGTTGAGGAAATAGGGAATCATTCTAAGAGCTGTGAGCAAGGCTCAGCCTTTGAAGAAAAGGGCTCAAGTGAAGAAGAGACCGAAAGAGATAGAAACTCAGGATTCCCAGAGAACACTGTGTACGAAACTTGATTAAAGTGGTAGAGGACTCTTTATGAAAGATTTTGAATATGACCATTGGAGAAGGTCGGCATGAATGTAATCCTTAACCCATTGCTTCTCTCATTTAGTTTTTTTTCCTTTTTTTCTTTTCTTTCTTTGCATATTTTCCTCTTCATACATCTTACCCTTTCCATTTCTCTAGGTTTCACCCTGGTTAGCCTTTCAAATGAGGTGGAGATAGACATCCCCTTTGACTTGTCTTTTCTAGACCAAACCACTCTTGCCCTCCTTTGGTATGTCCTCCTATTGACCCAGATGTAGGTGCTCGTTCTGACTATGAGTCATTTTCTTAGCTTGGACTTTCTTTTCCTATTCCCCATCCAAAAGGATTTTTTTGTGCAGCTTTGGCCATGTTGGAATCAACTTCTTAGATGCACGAGGTCGAGATTGTTTATCTTTTGTTAGCACCTGAACTTCTTCTATTTTATCCTCCATTGATTGTGTTGTAAAATCTAATCTTGAAATCATCTCAAATTAGATGCATTAAAGGAGAAAAAGATGGAATTTGATAATTCTTTACTTGCCAAGAAACAAGCTACCCAGAGATTGAGTGAGCTAGGCACTGAGTATGATGCTCACAAAGAGCTTATTAGGATGTTGATTAAAGAATTGGAGGTGGAGAAGCTAAGCTAATCTCTTCTGGTGGAGCAAAGTGGTATAAGAGAGGTTCAAAGAGCATCAACAAAGGGTGCAGATCATAGGCCAATTCTTAACTTCTCGATGCAAGGGGCAAATGATTATCTTCGAATTGGAGCAAAGTGGGTAATCTCTCGTTGGCATTGCCTTCAGCTCTTTGGGATTCTCACACACTCTTTTTATTTCTCCATGATATGATATTATTGAATCATGAACAATCCTGGCTTTGTAATTAGTACTTTTTGACTTGGAACTCAAACAGCCATTTGTTTGTTTTTTAGTTAATAAAGCTTCTTTTCTCATTCTTCTTTACACTATACCACCCATGCTTTTTCACTCCATAACTGTGACTGACGAATCAGATTGTCTTAAGTCTATTTTGATCCTTTTCCAACCCTTGTTAGGTGGCTACTAGCCTGGCACAGTGGAAGGAGAATTTAGGATATTAATTCTTGGGATATTTATTGATTCCACATTTGAGCTTGAATTGTTGTTTAGCTCTAAGTGAACCTTTACCACAGACACACTTATAGCCATAACATTGCATTAGTGGACCAAGGTGGCATTAAGCCTACCTTTGGATATGTGTTAGATTTTATGGAATGATTGTTTATGGAGAACTCACTGAACACTAGCATATGTACACTAACAACTATGACATTGCATTAGTGAGGTGGCACTAGACAGCCTTTGGATGTGTGTTGAATGTTGTGGATATGTGCATATTACTACATTGCTAAATTAAAGTGGTCATGGCCCTTTTTGTTACATTTTGTGAGAACTCTATTCAACATATAACAGTACAACATCGAAGAAAAATTGGGCACTTGAGAAACAAAGGGCTAGAAAGGCCCTGCTTCTTGATTACGAATATATGTTGAATTCTTAAGTACCATGCTGAAGAAATTTTAATGCTTGAAAAGAACAAACAAAAGCCTCCTTCTTAACTTAAACATATATTGAATAGGAACTATGCTAGGGGAAACTAATTGGCTAAAGCGTGGCTAAAATCTTGCTTCTTCTCAAAACATATAGTAGAACCATTCCCAATATTCCCATTAAAAGATTAGATCGACCTAATATTTTGGAAAGTTCCTACAATTTCCCACATGGTAGGGAAATACTTCTTAAGGTTTTTCCCACTTATGAACCTCTTGTGTGGCTCTCATTGTAAGCTTGCTAACCAATAGGCATTTCTAGGTAGTACTTGATTCACCTTGAAAGGTTCCTCTGAGTGGGGAGACCATTTGTCAATTCTTTGTCTTTGGAACCAGTGGTAGTATAATCTTCAGCAAAGATCTCTCCTACTTCAAAGTTTTTTCTCTTGACTCTCTTGTTGTAGGTTTGAGCTATTTTATTTTTCTGAACCAACATATGGCTTGCATTCTTCTATCATCTGCATATTCGAGTTCTATCATCATGACCTCATTGTACTCTTGAGGAGTAAGTCCATTTTGCCTAGAAACTCTTAGAGAAGGTACCACTACTTCTATTGGGAGTATTGCATCTTGTCCGTAAGTTAGTGAAAAAGGATTAACACCTGTATAACTCCTTTTAGAAATCCTATAAGCCCATAATAATTCTAATAAAATCTTGTGCCAGTCTATAGGATTCTCTTCCAGCATTTTCTTCAAGATTCCTATCAATACATTTTTGGATGCCTCTGCTTGTCCATTAGTCTGAGCATAGAAAGGAGTTGATATGATGAGTTGTATCCCATAATCCGCAACAAAGTAATTCATCTATTCTCCAATGAACATTGTTCCTTAATGAGCAGTAATGAATTAGGGAATCCCAAACCTATGAATAATATGCTCCTTAATAAATTGAATCACATCCTTATGTTCTGCTTTTTTCAATGGTACCGCATCCACCCACTTAGTGAAGTAGTTTGTACCCATTAGGATGAAGCTATGTCCTTTTGATGATTTTAGATAAATTTTCCCAATCAAGTCCATGGCCCATCCTCTAAAAGGCAATGGCTTCCTATTGAATGTAATTCAATAACAAGGATTCTATGTATACTTCCATATTTCCGGCATTGTTGACAACCTTTAGAGTAAATGATGCAATCTTTTAGAACTGTCGACAAAAAATAGTCGTGTCTTCTAATCAATCAACGCATCTTCACTACATATTGATGAGCTCCACAAACCCTTTCACGAACTTGCTTCATGACTTCCATGCTATCTGGGAAAGATAAACACTTGAGTAATAGCCCATTAAGTCTTTTTCTTTATAGTTCTTCTTCGAGTAGAACAAAACTCTGAGCTTAAACTGCTTATCTATAGAGACCCTCTTGTTTGGATTCTCCAAGTATTCTCTAAACTCTGTTCTCCAGTCTCCAACAATGTTCCTATCATTATTGAAGATATCTAGGTTGACCCCTCTTTAAAATTGTGAAGTACTTCTTGTAACTTTATCATGTGATGGGGTTCATGGTTCAGTTCTTGATTTGTGAGATAATGAGAGTAGGATTTAATGGGCCTCTATTGAGTTGATTCCTAGGCACATGTTCAAATTCCACACTATCAAAAGAGTCTAATAATTGAACGACAGTAGTAAAGTAAGATTATAGCAATGACTATTACATTTATACTCTCTTATTAATTGTCAAAGTACCAATCGAGAATCTCGAATGATTCAAACCTCTTTTACCTCAAGCTCCAGTAGGATCTCTAAGTCAATCATTGAAGCTTCATACTCCGCTTGATTGTTGGTGCATTCAAAGGCCAGATTGAAAGACAATGTAGTCTTTGCTCTCCTTGGTGAAATAATCACTATTCCTGCATGGCCAGATTCTATGTTTGAACCATCAAATTTGAGGATCCACGGTTCCTTTGCTCCGAATTCCTAGCTCCACACTTTGCTTTACCTCGATCTAAGGGAAGTATAATCGACTAAGAAATCGTAATCTTTTCCCTTGAGCGGTTATGTGGAAAATAAATCAAGGGTGGTCCCCGGCGAAGCAGGGACATTTACCATTCTCGTTGGGATTATTGAGTCGGTTAAGAATATAATTCATAAGGAGTCGATTATGAAACCAAATAAGACTCGAGACTTTATTGAGTAATGTCACCAATTTAGTGCATCTTAAAATGCAAGGCCAAACATAATTTCAGCGGGGGTATACCTTGTTTATACTAGATTTGGACCCTACTCAAATAATATCTGGACTACTCATGACCTTTAGAATTGTTTTATTTTTGAAAAACGACCTATTGACTCATTTGGGTTGATAAATATAATTTAAGTGGGTGGCCTTGTAACAGGTAACATTAAAACTAAGGGTTTAAAGAAGAGGTGCTCTTTGATCTTGTGAGCGCGGCTTGATGTGTCGTTCGTCCACCTAAACTCTTCCACATCTTTTAGCTTTGCAAGTTAGAGAATTCCTTAGTTTTACCTACCAAGTTAGAGATAAATCTTCTTAAATAATTTACCTAACCCAAGAAGTTTTGGAGTTCTTTCTTGTTTTGTGGAGCTTTTACTAAAGTAATAGTTTTTGCTTTATTCTTATCCACTTCTATCCCTCTTTGATGAACTAGGGTTCCAAGAAAATTCCCAACACGAACTCCAAATGCGCATTTGAGTGGGTTAAGCTTCAACTGATGATGTCTCATCCTTTAAAAGCTTTTCTTTAGATGGTCCACATGCTCACTGGCTCTTTTAGATTTAACCACAATATCATGATGTATACACTCCACATGTGGTGGCCCTGGCATATGCGTGGAAAATTACATTCATCATCCTTTGGTAGTTGCACTTTTTAAGACCAGGCATAACCCCGACCATTCAAATGTCTTTATGAAAATGGGACATCTAAAGGCGTCTTAGGTTTATCTTCCTTGCTATTAAAATCTTGTGTAACGAGAAAAACTCATCAAAGGACAACCATTCATTATTAGCGTGAAATCAATAACAAAGTCTACAATGAGGCATCACATACATGTCACCACAAGTATGACATTTAAATCTACAAAATTCCACATATACCCAAAGTTTTCCATTTTTTCTTCATTACTAGGAACAATATTTTAAAATATTACTAAACATTGTTGATTTAATGATTTGTTTTTAAAGTTTTTCTCATTTTATTCTTTATCTTCAATTCTGCCTTGGACATCCTTGAGTGGTTGTTGAAAAGTTGAACTCTATCGATGGAAGGCGATGTTCCATAAGACTCCTATCCAACCCTAACATTCATCCCTTAATTCCAAGCGAAACAAAATCTTTGGTATTATAATAGTGATATGATTTGTTCCCTAGGTTAGAAGTAGTAGGCAGTGTAGTAATCTTTGGCTCTTATGAGTAATAGAGGTTCACTTCTTCCATGGGATCATGTGCCAAAGCTTGTTGTCTTCCATTTGGGAGGATTGCTCTCGAATCTTCAATTTTAATTTATTTTTCTTCTTCATCTTATTCTTCTTCATAAATTACTTCAGCTCCACAAATGCCTTAGAACCGTCTTCTCCAATTTGTTATTTATTTACACATTTGCATTTTGGAATATCTGCAAATTGCTATTTCATGATAATTATTAGTCATTGATTTCCTCGATGATAGGGCCCTTCGTCTGATCCCCAGCGCGATAATAGTTATCACTTTAGAAGTTTGCGACTTTGTCTTAGATGTTGTGCTTCTCTTGACTCATGTTTATTTTCCTTGGGCCCATCCTTCTTTTTGCCTTTAAATTTTGTGGACCAAACTCTTGATCATAGTAACTAGCTTCAACAGAATATGAGTTGTATTGAAAGGTTGTTTGGCTGCCTATACTACTTGTATTTCATTACCTTTCCAAAAAAGTAAAAATCGGTGAAGGGATGATGGCACACACCAATTGGCATGAATCTATGATCTTTTCCCTAAAACAGTGTAATTAGTAGTAAAATTAATCCTGAGGAAAGCGATAAAGAAGTCTTACTACCTGATGATG
>JAEQBH010008943.1:0-120486 GCA_016808115.1 Tetrastigma voinierianum
ATGCTTATGGGTAGAGTTAATTCTTGGTGAATTTTTTACATTTGTTCATGTATTAATTGTTTTTCTATGTTCCTTTTTTCTCCTGTTTGTAAGTGCTGCTGGTTTTATAATTGTTTCTTACTCTCTTTTTCCATTTCTTTTTCAGGCAGAACGCTCCTGGGACTATTTCCGGTCGACAGCTTGGGGAGGCAGCTCATCGGCTTGTTGTTAATAGCTTACAAGTAAAGGGAGAACGAAATGGCTTTGGTGATCAAATGCACGCTCCACCACCTTATCCTCCCACAGTATATGGTCAACCCTTTCATCTACTCAGATAACAGATACATAATCAGGAGCATCATAGGATGGGCCTGCCCAGGCCTGATTATTCTGATCAAACTCGCCTTGACGCTGAGGCCCACCTCTTGCAAGAAACCATTTTGACCAGAGATATGATCAGCCGCCATATGCTTCCTCGGCTACTGGAAGCCCATCACTACAATAAGTAGGTCTCATCAACACGAAACAATCGATCTGCATTAAACAGTGATCCTCCGACACATGGATACCAACCAGGATATCATCATAATGTGGTGGGCCAGGGTACCATCCCAGACAAATGCACAAACTCGCATTCCGGCTGGTGGCCGTCTCCTGTGGGAAGGTTACTACAGCTATGAAGTAGTTATCAATCATATGGGAAGCTTCTAGTCGGCAGAATGGGGTGATTGTTGGCTGGGCTCACAGGGTTGATTCCCAGGAGGCTATGGTCACCACCCTCGCATGAAAGCGAAATCCAGGTACGGTCATCATCAACAGTTTGGCAATCCAGTACTCATTATTGGATGGTGAGTTCAACAGAGGCGCCACCTCCTGTGGTTATGACCGACGCTAGATGCCCGGGATAGAATTGTTGTACAATATTCAGTTTTTAATAGCTTAGTGTCAGTCTTACCATAATGTTCCTTTTTTCCATTTCCTCTAATTTTGACAATTCAGTTGGTTGTTGTAGACCTTGTCATTGGTTTTGTTTGATATAAATGATATATTCCCCCCAGTAAATGGCGTGTAAATCCTTTTTGTAATAAACTGAAAGTAAACGACCTTTCCATTGCTATAGCAGCCTTTTGACACAACTAGGATTGGAAGTTTTTGTTTAATGGTCATTCACCAAGTGTGATAGAACAAGTTCATATTTTTGGGGTAGGGATTCCATATTATTTACTGTAGCATCATTTTCAGCATTTTGTTAAATTCTCCTGCACTTTCCCAGCAAGCAACTCAAGAATTCAATATCAAGATTCTCGACAAACAACGCCTTATAAATTGCGGATGTGGACGTTACGAAGAAAGATACCCGTATAAAGGAATCAGGATATGACATTCGTTGGTTGCGAGGAGCTTATGGGTAATGTTGGCTAAAACAGTGGATTGAGACGCACCTCCTATATTTCCTCTCTAGGAAAAAGGTGAAGGGCAGGGAGGGAGGGAGAAGTTTGAGGGGTGGGGACTCTTTAAAGTCCTAACGGACATCTTTCATGTGAGAGGGAGGGTTCATTTAATGTGGCTTCGCTGTATGGGTGGAGGTTTTTTCTTCTTTTTCCTCTTTTTCTTTTTTTATTTATTTTTGGTTTTGAGAGGGAGGGAGGGCCTCCAGTGGGTGCCAATCACCCAGCGTGTGCACCTGATCACAGCTTATAATGGTCTGCTGGTGGGATATTTATGGGCCCACCATCCCTATCCTCCTCAACACATCCCTTCTTTTCTTTTTATATTTTACTTGGTTTTAATCCTCATCCATCTTAAAATCTTAATTTTAAGTGGGTAATAATGAATATCCTATTCTATTTAGAGAGTTAGTGGAGCGTATTGAAATATGATTTTCTTCCTTCTTCTTGGAAGCTTCGGCTTAATCAGGGTCATGTTCACAGTTTGGGAGCAGAAGATAGTTGGGGTGGTGCCACACGTGTGAATGATTAAATTGTTAGTCCATATTCCAACCTTTCAGCGCTGAAGAGATATGATTACATCACCCCCTTATTCATCCGTTCAATATCACCCCCCAGAGATACAGGCAGCTGACAGAGACCCCAGGAGAGGAGAGGGCAAGCTGTTAAATATGACATCATAATAAACCTCACATGAGCTTTGCACATGGATTCAGGTAAAAGCAAATATATATAAAATAGAGTACAACACCCTCATTTTTAATCCCTCCCCCCTCCCCTTCCCCTCCACTAACCTCCTCCATAATCCCGATTTTAAACATTGGGATTTACGACCAAGTAGGCTTTTGTATTATTATAGGAATAGTATCCCCATCCCAATGATCCCAAACAATGTTTGTGAAAGAGCCACTCCCTCGGACCCTCACTTTAAAAATAGAATTCAGAGTTGACAAATGGCACCTTCCCTAGCAAGGCAATTGAGAGTGAGGCGCAAATAGTTATATAATAACTGCTTCATCTAGTCATCTATGACGTATACTTCCAATTCATTTACATTTGTCAGTAAAGGCTAAAAGAGCAGGTGAGCAGGTGGTCTTCGCCCTTGATTGACCTGGAAATCCTCTCAATGAATTACTTACTATAAATTAATTTCATTCACATTACAAAAATCTATTGGAGAAAAAAAAACAAAGATAAATACCGGGCCCTGTCTCATTCTTGAATTTACTCTTTATTATCTGAATCTAATATTTTATAGTATTTCTTATGCTGAAGGAAGTTGAAGTTCAATTCAATTCAATAAAAACAAGTTTAATATAATATATTATAATATAGCTAAAGTGCTTAGCTTTTAAAAAAAAATAATACTTTCCCCAAATAGGCTCACTATCTTTGTTTTCTAAAAAATAATATAATAATCATAAAAAATAATTTTATCATAATTTTTTTAAAAAGTCAAATGTAATTAAGATTAACCAAAAATTAATAAAATTTTAAATAATGTTATTTTTTGAAATGAGTTTATGATTTATTAATTTAAAACCCACTTTTTCTCCATTCTTTATAAAAGTTAACGAAAAAAACTAAGTAGAGTTAATTTCATTCTCATTACAAAAATGTAATGGAAAAAAAAAAACAAAGAAAACTATCTTTATTTTCTGAAGTAAATAATAGTGTATTTTATATAATGGTGGTTTATATAAAAAAAATTTTAGAAAAAAAATCAAATATAATTTTTTGACAAAATAATATTATTGATTTAAACTTGCAATAGACAATATAATAGATACAAGATACAATTGTCATAATAGCATGTAATTAAGACTAAACAAATATTTAAATAATAAAGAATAGAATAATAATCATATTTTATAAATATACTTATTTATAATCTTTGTTTCCCTAGAAAGTAAAATAATAATCATAAAGAAAATAATTTTATTGTATTTGGTTTCAATATAAAACAAATCAAATGTAATTAAGATTAACAAAAAATTATAAAATTTTAAATAATACTAATTTTGAAATAAGCTTATAATTTATTAATTTAAAATTCACCTTTTTCTCTATTATTTATTTATATTTTTTCTCTATATGTATTTTTTTTCCTTGTATTCTCCCTTTTTTTTTTTACTCATAGTCACTTTTCCATATTAAGTTGTAGTATCATATTCTTAGTATTCAAACTTGAATTTCTTATAATTCATTCTCATTCCTTTATTACTTGAGTTATGTCTAACAAACTATATAATAAAATAAGTTAATAAAAAACAAAGAAAAGCAAAAACTAGATTTAGACTTAATAAATTGCTTTTATATATATTACTTGTTACTTGTCTCATTTATTTTAATTTATCAATATACAAATTAAGTAACCCAAATGGAAAATTATCTCCAATTTATTTTTGACTATTTTTATTTATTTATTTTCTAATTTTCTTGGCAGATAATAAGAAATCGCTCGTTCACATCTTTTAATTTTTTAAAATAATTAAATACTTTAATTATAATATAGGCTTTTTAGATTGAGATACAGACCCGAGACGTCTTCGCACATCGCACTTATCATTTTATCTTTCTATCTACAAATGCATTAAACGATCTGTCATATAAATTAAACGATATAGATTATTAAGTCTCTCTTCGAATTTAAATATAAAATATGATCGCAAATTTCATTTATATTTCGTGGGAATAAAGTTGATCCCAAGCTCCATCTCTTTAATTGGATTCCCTAAGTACAATTAAAAAAATTTACATGTCAAGCTCCATTGTGGGCTCTCCCCTTAATCCCGACATCCCACCACGTGGTTGACTTTTACTCTTTCATACAGTCATCAAATTCGGCTATCTACTTTTAAAAAAAAAAATTATTCTATTGTCTTCCAAATGACATCTGTCTTACTATAACACCAACCCAAAGAAAAGCATTAATCAAGTTTTAGACTGAAAAAAGGGTCACAAATTGTAAAAATCTTTGTCGTTAGTCTCTCCTAATATCTCCACCACGCCTTCCATCGAAAGATAATTCCTTTATTTTGGAGGAGGGGTTAGGTGGAAATTATTGCTTCTTCAATCTTCCAAAGAGATCAACCCATCTTTAGGGATTGATTACAGTGTGTTCTTTCCATAACCACATTTGTCTCAAACGTTAAATTCCTTAATTTGTTTGTATATTGTATCATTATTTAAAACACAGGACATCCCCCTTTTATGGAAGAGAAATAAAGAAATGGGGAAAATCAAAACAAACCCAAAATTTATAATATTGTATGGGGGGGGTGGGAGAGACAGATAGGTGGTGAGTTCATGTGGTATGTGCATGAATTTGAGCCACGGAGAAAGGAAGGCCAATGGAGTTTGAAGTGAGATGAAGAAAGGAAGGAAAGGAAGGAAAAAGAAAGAATAATTTTATAAAGTGATTGATTGAAGCCAAACTCAGGTAATGGCGTTGACCTCTGAAGTCTGACCCCTCTCCAAATTTTATATGTTCGTTGAAGGACCTGCAACAGTGGGCAGTTACCTTCCTGCCTTACTGCATTAGAGATGATTTTGGAAGAAAAGTATTGGATGGCCAGTATTCGATTCTGAGTATATGAGAAATTATTTATATATTAAAGAAAATGGGAAATAGATGACAAGAAAAAACCCAATAAGTATATTCACGTGAAGACCCTAAATGAAGATAAAACTAATGGTAAAGGTGGAGAAATCCACCACATTAAAATGATTTGAGATTGAAGTACTATGATTAAGAAATATTTGGTTAAAGAAATCAGTAACCCCATAATAATATTTTATATATTTTTTTAAAAATAAAAATTTCATTCTTTTATTACATGTTTTATATTATCTCTAACAAAAAAATATTTTTTATCAAAATCTTTTTAAAAATTTATGAGGATCAAAATTTTAAAATTAGGTTTTTTAAAAGAGCTTTAAATCATATTTAAAAAAAATAAAGTATTTTAATCAAATCTTATTAACTAACAAAAGAATCACAAAATTCTGAAATCCATAACATATTTACAGACATATTAGAATTGAGCAAAGGTCTACATCATTGCTGCCTCTATATATCAAAAAAATAACTTTTCAGTCACTTTAACTTTAACCAGCAATGTGAAATATGGTGGGAAGAGTCGCAGGAGGAGAATGTTAACCACATTATTGGTAGTGGGGATACCTTGGGACCCCTTTTTCCCAAGTTTTTGAATTGGATCCCACCAAGTATGATAATGGGGCCACATGGCAACTTGTTTTCCCCTCTGTGTTTAGGAGTACAAAATTCAGACATGATATATCCCCTGTTTGGCTGTTGCTTCTCCTGCAAAGATTTCGGTCCGTCCTTCCCTCTGGTAAAAATATGGTAGCCATAAATAAAAAATATCCTCCCCCCTCCCCCCATGGATCTTTTTCCTTTCCTCAGATGCTCCCATTCCCATTCCCATTCATCCATTTATCTTATCTTCCCTTTGTTGTTCTCTCATCAGCATTAACTAACAACCGTGTTCGATTCAATGTTGAAAAACCATTCAGAATTCACTGAGAGGATAGACTTTTTAACCAAAGGGTGTTTGACTCCATGGAACATGAAATGGTTGGCGGGTTTCAATAGGAAGGAGAATGAAAATTCAATGGAAGGACAGCAGGGTGGTCACGTGGCGGCGGGAAGACATGTTCCTGCTTCACGGTACCATTGAGTTTGAATTTCTGAAAACGGCAAATAGGGAGAGTTCAATTCCTTTCCCTTCATCATTTTTCTATTCAGTACCTTTTAAGTTTGACTCCACCTATATTTACTCCACCCCAGCTTTGATTATGACATGATTAATTTTTTAAATAATGGATAGAAACGAAAATCAACAAGTAACCAAATAGTCATCTTCTTCTTCTTTATGATAAGGAAATAGAATTTCTCTGTTCTAAAGAATTGATGATGACAAAGAATTCATGGAAGAAATTTTCACCAAAAGGCGCCATCAAAGTTGATCCAACATCCTTACAATTTTCCCAAGTGGGCCCTTGAACAAAGCTCATGGAAAGGATTCCATTCTATGTCGTTGATCAAAACACCTATGTTTCAATTTACAGCGAGATATTTAATAGCTAGTGAATTAATTACTTCTCACATGGAATATTCCTGGGAAAAAAGGTTAAGCAGGGTCTATCCATGTAATGACTAGCTTGATGTATGACGTGTCCCAATATTTTTGTTCTTTATTTTTGGTAATTGACAGTGGAATTATTGGTTATTGGTGTGTACATTTTCATGGTTTTTTTCTCTGTCCAATATTCTTTTATCAGACAAAGATTGGTGTCTCTCATAAATGTAACTCACATCTGCACCAATGTATTTGACCCATTAAATCAGCAATCTAATCGAAAATAATGTTTTCTCAGAAGCATTTATATGTGAAAGATTCAAAATTAGAGGCAACTGGCTATCCATTCCCATGTTCTAGTTTACAGGAGCATTTTTGATTAATCTACTCCTTTATGGAGCATTCTTCTATATGGGATTTTTACTAGCCTAAGATTGTATAAAATTAGGAGACTTAGTGTGATGGTGCATGTCGGTTCAAAGAAAGTAATGCTGAAGAGGGTGTATTTTATTTTAGGAGTGAACAACATTTTTCAAAATCAAAATACTAAATTATTTGGGATGGTTTCCACTTTCCACTTTCCATGAATGGTCAATGAAATAGGAGGTGAAGAGGATATTGGAGGTCTGGAGGATCTGATATGATATTTTTGATGTATATAATATAAAGCTTGTTGCCCAGAATAATAGGTGGTGTGAAATGGGATACGGAGAAATTAATAAAATGGGGAAGAGAGAGAGAAGGTGAAGGGTGATATGTGGTGTGGTGTGGGTTGTGGGAGAGGGGGGACTGAATGAGGTTGATTTGATTTAAAAAGGGGACCAATGACTCCATCCCTTCTCGCATTCTCTAACTTTTGGGGCCTTTGGTGATTGGTGGTGGCTGTCTTGGTGCCAAACCTAAAACCCAACAAACAAAAACACCATCTCTCGATTCTCACCCTTTGGGCCTCTCCGCCCCCAATACCCCCTTCCAATCTTTTTTCAGTTCTTTCCCCCCTTCAACTTCAACCCTCTCTTTTCTTTTCTTTTCTTTTCCTCTTATGGAAACTCTTCTCCCCTCCAGATTCAAACGTGTTTGTGTTTTCTGCGGTAGCAGCCCTGGCAAGAATCCCAGCTACCAGCTCGCCGCTATTCAGCTCGCCGACCAACTGGTACTTCTACTTCTTGTCTTCTCTGTTCTTGAATTCTGGGTGGCTCTGCTTATAGATGTTATTCAGTTTTCTGTGACTGTAATTGATAAAAATTGAACCCCATAAGTGTTTTTGTAATGAATTTGATAGTACTTCTGTTTGTTCTATTGAATATGAGCTTGCTTCCTTCTCTATTGTGCAATAAGAAAAGGATACCAGATAACATGAAAGCTGGGCCTCTGTAGCAGAGAAAACAGAGCTCAGAGGCC
This sequence comes from Tetrastigma voinierianum, assembly GCA_016808115.1. NCBI lineage: Eukaryota > Viridiplantae > Streptophyta > Magnoliopsida > Vitales > Vitaceae > Tetrastigma > Tetrastigma voinierianum. The sequence continues at coordinate 7,934 of JAEQBH010008943.1, forward strand.
TCTGTTTTGGCTGTGCCATCAATTGATTGGCGTTGATGAATTCAAAAAGGAAATGATTGAGAAACCCATAAAATGCTTAAAATAGTCAAGTTTTTTTTTAAATGGGGGGTTATAATTGAACTTAAATTATATAAAAAACTGTAGGTTGAAAGGAAAATCGACTTGGTTTATGGTGGAGGGAGCATTGGTTTGATGGGTCTGGTCTCCCAAGCTGTCTACGATGGTGGCCGCCACGTATTGGGGTAAAATCCTTCCTCCTCTTCAAAATTTACAAATCTTCACCTATTTTTCTTCATCATTCTCATTCACTCTCCTCCATTTCTCAGAGTAATTCCAAAGACTCTCATGCCCAGAGAGGTAATTGCCTTTATCCAACTGGTCACATTTAACTTTTTCTTATGATTGGTGATGCCAAAGTACAAATCTCACGTGAACATATTACTTCATTTTTTGAGAAAGCCTTATTTATTTATTTATTTATTAATATAAAAATATATTCTTCTGTTTTTTCTCCCCCCTTCTTTCTTTTCAGATTACAGGAGAAACTGTTGGAGAAGTGAGAGCTGTGTCAGGAATGCACCAAAGAAAAGCCGAAATGGCTCGTCAAGCCGACGCATTTATCGCCTTACCAGGTATATTTATTTATTTATTTTCAAATACCACAAACCAGATATTCCCACCTCAATTTTACCCATTCATCCCCTTATGGCCTTATGCCAAATAGTTTATATTTATGTATATAGTCAACTAAGAATCTAGTAAAAGTTACAATTCTAATACAGCTGCATGTACTCTTAGGGTATATATAGATTGCATTAATAAATGTATGAATTTTATTTGTATTTGCAGGTGGGTATGGTACCTTGGAAGAATTGTTGAAGTCAATACGGGCTCAACTTTAGTATTCACGATAAGCCGGTAGTTTGCAGATTTTTACATATTCTTTTTTTTCCGCCACCGTTTTAAGTTATAAAATTGAAACTAACCTATCGATGATCCGACCTGAGTGGTCCTGACCCATTTTAAAACACTAAACCCATGTTATTAATTATGTTTTTACTTCTAAGTACAAAACAACATGTACAATCAATCAATCAATCAATCATGAAAATCTGGGGCATGGCATAGATCTACAATTATCCATCTCATTTAAATTTTTTTTTTTTTTTTTTTTTTTTGTTGGGGTTGGAAAAAAAAGGTGGGATTATTGAACGTAGATGGGTTCTACAACTCACTGCTATCGTTCATAGACAAAGCAGTAGATGAAGGGTTTATAACAACGGCTGCCCGTCAAATTATTGTGTCTGCCCCGACTGCCCATGAACTTTTATGCAAGCTCGAGGTACGTAATACATGGTACACCCCTACTTTCTTATTCACAATATCTTTCTTTCTACACACATGGGACACGTGCAACACCAGACTTCTCCACCACCAGTTTGGGGGGGGGGCAGTGATCCTCTGCGCTCGCCTCCATGCACCTCCTGCATCCTCACCCTCCATTTTCTTCTCATCATCCATCATTGACTTTTTTTGTGTTTTTGGGTTTCAGGAGTATGTTCCGAAGCATTCAGGGGTTGCCCCGAAGTTGAGCTGGAGATGGAGTAAACAGCGTTTACGCCACCAAGTCAGACATAGCTCGTTGACCCCACCACCACACAAGTTGACCTGACCACCCTCTTTGATTATTGATAGGCCTCTCTCTCTCTCTACAGTCGACACCATACTCAAACTCAGCCACGTGATGACCCCCCACTACACTTGCTTTTTATTTTCTTTATTTTTATTTTATTTTTGAACTTGGCCGTGGATTTTGTTGATGAGAAGAGGAGGAGGAGGAGGAGGAGGAGGAGGACTGCTTCAAGAATTAGATTCAGAGGGATAAACTTTTTCTAATTTCGAAAAAAAAAAAACTACAGGAGGAATCAGTAGGATCCGATAATCTGTAACTGTATAATTATTGTGATATATATATTTATGTGTAGAAGAAGAACAGTGTGTGTGTCTGACTGACTGACTGACTCTGACCCATAAATGGGACAGTGAGTAGAGTGAGTGATGATGAGTAGTAGAAGTGGGTGGTTTGAATGTCGGTGGTTAGTTAATGTAGTACTTGTATATAATTGATGGATGAGGTTGAACTTCCAATGCAAGCAATTTGTTCTTCCTTAGTCATTACAATCTTAATGCCCACTTCAACATCGACTGATTGTGAGGGTTAGTTGAATCACTAATCACTCTTTTACTCTCCCACTTCCTTCTCTTTCTTTCTTCTCTTTATCTCTTTTCCTTTGCATTGCTTTTGTGTTTATCCTCCTGAAAATGTGTTTTAGTTCATTGGTTTTGGAATAATTATAAAAAAGATATAAAGAATATGGTTCAATACAATTTTATAAAAGATAATTATATTTCAACTATATTTAAGTATTATTTTAATAAATTATAGATATAATTATAATATAGTAGATATTATCATAATAAATAATATTAAGATAGTATCTATAATTTATTAAAATAATATTTAAGTATTATCATATTTTCATCAAAAAAATATTTTTTTATAAAATCATAGTATTAATGTTTTACAATTTTTATATAATTTTTATTTTTATTTTTTTACAATTATTCTCAATCAAATAGACTGAAAGACAAGTTTCCTTTTGTGTTAATCCTCTCTGGGTTTTGCTTTTTCTGTGATGTTGAAGAGTACAGAAATATGATTGATGGGTTTTGACTCATCGGCTTCTGGTAGAGCAAAAGAGCTGCCAATTGCCTGCCTGCGGTTTCCGTTTTCTGGGGGAAATGATTCTTTGGGTCCACTTTTCCGGGTGTTCTGATCATCCATGTCTCTAATTTATCTTGTATAAACCAAACTGAATTTTTACCGTAAAAACCATCACCGAAAACCCTCGGATGAATCATGTTTAATTATTAAGAATCATAAATTGTCCTTCAAGTAAGCGCATCTAAATCTATTGAATCCATTGAAGATGAATAATCTGAACTTTGATCTTCCAAATCACAACATAGTTCAAAGAACGAGTTCATTAGTTCTTTAGTTTTTTTATGAGATGAGTGATTTTAGAAAACGAAGATACGTAAAAATTTTTAGGAACCAAGACCTTTTATGATGGAGTAGTGACGTTTAGAAGTGTCTTTCTCCATTAATATATTTATTTTGTCTCATTATCAAAATAAAAATATCTTATCTACAAATAAGAGAAACATATTGTAAATTTAATGCATAAAAGCCTATATAAAATAAACTTAAGAAGATCATTTGAATTGCTTTTTTATCTTTTGGTTTACAACATATAATAATCATATGAGTCATAATTAAATTATATAATCTAACAATCTCCCACTTAGGCTTATATGTGCAACTTTATAATTATGTATTGCGATAAATAACTATACGATCTCAAATTTTATCACTCAAAACACGTATCGTTAAAACCACCCACCATCAATCCTATCAACAATGCGATCATAGTCAATGTTTTAAAACTGACCAAGGAAATGAACCGAAAAAAGCTTAACGGCTCACTCGCTCACCGGCCGAATCAAGGCCGAATCGCGGCCGATCCACGACGCCATAAATAATTAAATTTATAATTTATATTTATTAAAATTTAAAATAATTATAAAATGGTAATTTTTTTTTATAAAATTTGACAGCATCTCCTCATTTTAAGGTTAGTTTTACCTATAAAACTAATGTTCATCCTTTACAGTTTACACTGTATTTCAATTTGTAAAAATTGTAAAAACATGATATAGGTCTATCCCAAATCCCAATCTATACAAATCTTCAAACTACAAATGAGTCAATGACAATAAAAGGAAAACCGAAAATCATTGAATCAATGAAAAGTTAATCATTCGGAAGGGGGGAATGGTACCTAGACCCGTCGGAAATGCACTACTGCCGGAGTTGGAGGAGGATCGACTATCCGATTTGGACCTGGATATGTCGCCGGAGTTGGAGGAGAAGACTTCCTGTTGCTGCCGCCGTTGTTGCTGCCGTGGAGCTACCGCTGCCGCTGCCGCTGCCGTGGAGCTCGTCGATGCCGCTGAAACCAGAGTAGAACTGCCGCCCCCCCGTCGCCGCCGCTGTTGTTCTTTATGCTGTCGCTGCCGCTACAGTGGAGCTGCCGCTGCCGTTGCCATGGAGCTGCCGCTGCCTCTAAACCAGAGAGTAGAGCTGCCGCTCCCTCAGTCGCTGCTGCTCCCTCTAGCGCTGCCGTGGAGGAATACGAAGGCTTGAAGCCAATTAGAGTCAGAGAACAAAAGAAGAAAGTAGAGATTTCAGATTGTAGAGAAAAAAAATCAAAAACTGAAACCCGAGAACCAGATGCAAGGGCGTGGAGGAGATAAAAAAGAAGACTGAAACGACGTCGTTTTAGGATAAAAAATCCCTAAACGACATCGTTTTGCTTTTTAAAAAATTAAAATTGATGAACCGCTCTGCCTGGATCGGGTTTTCCTATCCGACCACGTTCAGCGGTTCAAAGCGGTTCAACCTCGAAATGGTTTTTAATGAACGACTCTATTGCTCTCCTGGATGAGCTGACCACGGCCCCGGTCCGGTCCGGCTTTTAAACCATTGATCATAGCGGCCTTTGTCATATTTTTCATAAATCGACCTATTAATGGTCACATGTATTGATACGATCGAATGTCAAGGATCACAATGTGGTTGTGTAGCATGAAAATTACATGTAATATGATCTTAACATGCATGTTTCCAACTGGTTAAACTTTATTCTTTAGTGAGATCAAACCAAAATTAGTTCAGAGTGTTAATAAATAAGAAATTGAAGTTCTATAGAATGTAAAACCTCAAAATATTTATAACCGAATACCTGGAAATATATCTACAACAAAAACATCTCAAATACAAACTCCGACTAAAATTGAATATCTTCATACAATATGACACCCATACTAGTAGTATGTTGACGAAAGACTTTAGGTAGCAATCCTTTAGTAAGAGAATCAACAATCATAGAGTTTGTCCCAATGTGCTCTATAGACAATTGACCATTATGAACTCTTTCTTTAACAAGAAACTTGATGTTAATGTGCTTCAACTTTGAAGAGCTTATGTTGTTGTTAGAATATAACATTGTTGAGTTATTGTCACAGTATAACTTTAATGGTCTTTCAATTCCTTTCACCACATGCAACCCAGTGACCAAGTTTCGCCGCCTTATTCCATGGTTAGAGGTCTCATAGAAAGCTATAAACTCTATTGCCATAGTTGGGGAAGCTATAAGTGCCTGTTTGGCACTCCTCTAAGATTTAACTCCTCTATCTAGCATGAAAACATAACCTGATGTGGATCGTTTGCTATCTGGACATCTAGCAAAATCTAATCGTATCACTTTAATGATCTCTAAACCGGTTCGATCTCTAATACGTGAGCATGAAATCTTTTGTTCTCTTTAAGTACCACATGACCCGTTTGGGTGCTTTCCAATGGTTAACTCTAGGGTTACTCATATATCTACCTAACATGCCACATATGAACGCAATATCTAGATGAGTACGTATTTAAGCATACATAAGACTCCCTACGGCCGATGCATAAGGAATATTTTGCATTTCCTCAATTTCAAGATTATTTCTAGGGCAATGAGTGAGACTAAACTTGTCTCCTTTAGCTACGGGCATACCTCCCAATGAACAATCCTTCATATCGAATCTATTCAACACTTTTTTGATATAGCTCTTTTGTAATAACTGAAGAATACCTTGAGAGCGATCTTGTAGTATTTGTATACCTAATACAAAAGAGGCATTACCAAGATCTTTCATCTCAAAATTCTTTAAGAGAAATTTCTTAGTTTCATGAAGATAAATTTACTCCCACTGAACTTATGATATACACAATCCTGAACCAAATTTACCTCAAAACCGTTGGAGGTAGTAACTTGATGAAACTTGTGATACCATTCACGGGAAGCTTGTTTGAGACCATATATGGATTTTTTTAATTTACAAATCATTGACTTTGGATCCCCATATACAAAGTTTTTTGGTTGTACCATATAAATAGTCTCGCCAATGTTACAATCGAGAAACGCTATCTTTATATCCATATGACGTAATCCTAAATCTCAAATGAAACCTACAAGTGTCATTATAAATTTAAGGTGTCTTTTGTAGAAATTGGAGAAAGTTTCATAGTCTATGCTCTTTCCTTTGAGTGAAACCCTTGGCGACTCAGGTGAGCTTTATATCTTTGACATTGCTACTTGAATCCCTCTTGGTTTTGAATATCCATTTACAACCAATAGGTTTCGATCCTTTAAGCAATTCCAATTAAGATCTCAAACAATCGCTATCTCTCCATGGATCCTCATCCATCATTCATTGCATCAATCCACTGTGAGAATTAGGTGCTTGTAAAGCTTCTATCGAAGATCACTGATCATCTTCTGCCAAGTTTACATCAACCACATGTTCTTAAAGAAATACGATATAATCATCCGAATCGCATTTCTTTTCTCGTGGGATCTCCTTAATGACACTTCTGAGGTTGTTGAGTTTGTACTATAGGTCTCGAGAAGAACTCATTATCGCCTTGTATGAAGCATCATCTTGGAATAAGACGTAAAATAACTTAATCAATGTTGTCTTGTGTCGAGAAACTCTATTATTGTTTTGTGTACCATAACATCTTGAACAATGTTAGTAAAATAACTCGAAAGCATTGTCAAGAGCAATATTAGGACAAAAAACACCAGCACGAGAACTCGATCCCGATTGTTCTCTTTGTTCTTCTTCTCAAAAAAACAATATTCCTTATGTTATCATCCCTCCGAACTCAACATCCTCGTGAGAATCTTGCATTTCGCCTCAAAAAAATGATTTAATAGTAGGATTATAAAACTAAAGCCCCGAGAGTTACTGACCAACAAAGTAGCAACTAATTGTTCTTTCATTCAATTTCTTTCATTCGCCTATACGACCGTGCTCGAAATGACAACCTTAAACATGTAAGTGCCTAATACTAGGCTTTCCACCCACAACTCATAAGGGGTTTTAGCTATCGCTTAATGGTACCCTGGTTAAGAATGTACATCAGAAGTCTTAAGTGCTTCTCCTTAAAGTGATCTCGTAAAAATAAAGACTAATCATACTTTGTCACCATATCCTCGGGCGTTCGATTTCATTTCTACTGTCACCATTCATGCTAGGCTTACTCCGGCATTGTGTATCGTTGGACAATCCCACATTTTTTGTGAAGATAACGAAGTTGGGTCCTGACATTGTTCTTCGAGCCATCATATCTCGCTATAAATACCTCACCACTACCAGAAGATTTGATAGCTTTAATCTTCTTGCCAAGTCGAGTTCAACTTTTGTTTCAAAAGACTCTGAACACGTCCAAATCTTGAGACTTCATGAATCAAATATGTGCACCCATACCTGAATAGTCATCTATGAACGTAATAAAATACCGTTGACCATTCCAAGAATCTATAGGGAATGGTCCACAAATATCGATATGAATTAGTTCTAAGATATATGTACATCTATTGGAACCTAATTTTCTTTTCTCTATTTGTTTCCCTTTAATGCACTCAATGCAGACTTAAAAATCTGTCATATCGAGGGAATAAAGAATTACATCTGATAGAAGCCTTTGAATTTATGTTTAGAGATATGGCCTAATCGCTTGTGCCATAACATTACAGAATCCTTATGCTATTCTACCTCAGACATATAATTATATACAAGGTTCTCATTAAATGAGGGAATAAATATCCAATAAATAAAGGTTATTATGCATGATATGAAGCAATACTAATAACATTTGAATTTAAAGAAAACTCACCTCGAATTTTAAATGAACACAATATCCCGATTTGTCCAATACGTAAATTGAAATCAAATTTTGCTTCAAACGACGCAGATCGTGACGCCCTTTAAAACTCGGTCCGTCGGCAACCCGCCAACTCATAATACTTTCGCAACGCTGTAACCCACACTATTCACAAAATTCCGCGTGTTCTTTCAGACGGAGGCTCTACCAAAGTACATAACCTCGTTCCAACATCAAGACAAGATGATGATACATGAGTAAAAACGGTCACTTGGGCCCATACAACAATACTCATCAATATACACTAACTATATACCATAGTTTCAAGAGTTAATAATTCACTCTTACTTCAAACATATATTAAAATTTTAAAATTCTAATACATGTCATACATCATAAAACCATCAAAGCCACAACCCAGCTTTCTTCAAAATCGGCCTCTAGAATGAGTCGTCTCCTCGTACGCTCCTTGTACCTGAAATAATATATTCCGATGGTGAGCTAATTTTGAGCTTTGACCATCCCCAATGCAAGCATTCCCCACCTAAGCGCATACGCACGATCCATCGTAAACATACATTCAAGAAATTCGTGATCCTACTCGAATGTCTAATGACTAACCCATAGTCCCGAGTCCTCACTCCAGCCTCACACTTGTCTAAGCCATGTATGAGAAAAATATCACTTTTCAAAACAAAACTTGTTGTTCTTGAAAATACACTACCGAATGTCGATAAAATATGAGACTACCTCAGCGAATGTGTTGAGAACCTTCCAAACAATACATGGGCCTTTCGACGGTAATCAGAATCCATCTCCCAACACCATTATCCTGAAATCATCCTAAATTCCTTCGCAATCATGTTCGTTTTCTTTAATTGTTCATGTCATGCACACACAATTCCAATTCTTTGTAGTTATCCTGCAGATATAAAATGCATGATGCCATTTCAACACAATTTATACAACATGCTAATATATAAAACATGTATACATATTAACATAATAAAGCCATTGTAAAACATGTTATGCACATTCACCATCAATTACACTAAAATTACCATAATGGGCTAATTAACAAATGCGAGTAATTTAATTTGAATTACTCAACCAAACACATTATTTCACAAAAATATTTCATGAACACTATTCATGTGAACAGTAAAACCCTTAGGTTACTGTTCACGGGCACTCTCTCAACATTGGTTCCACTTTGTGAACCCGAAATCCATGGCCATTTCTGGCCTCATACACACCACAATACAATTCATAGCACAAATTATACCATTAACAACCCAAACAGTCCGTGGACAGTCATTGCATCGGGTCTAAATGGGTTTCAAAACTCCACACCCTAGCCTGCAAGATTCGGGACCAACAAACTACTGCTCAAGGCCTCAAACCAACCGAATCATCAACAAAGCACTTAAACAAAGTGTAACTTCAAGTAGGATAAAATCACTACCTCACGGAGTTTGTCGAAATTCCTTAAAACGGCGCCCACGCCAGCTCTCTACACAATCATTGCTTTGCCTGAGAGTTCGACGGCCGACATTCGCGATCTTAGAGAAGTGGCACACTCTCTCTTAAAAAACAGAAACTAAGCTTCTGCAATTTCTTTCCTCCTGCACGTTTTCTCCTTTGCTTATAAGAAGGGAGACGACTATTCATGATTTTGTCCACATTTAAAATTTGAAGAATACCAACTCTATGTCCCTAAGCCTCGGGATTTCGACATGCAGACAATCTCGGGGCCGTCCGTTTCCATCATTTCTCTAATTACGCAACATAGTCACATGAGTACATGTTATAGGTGACTTTTTTTCAAGACGATGCTTTACTAAGACCCGATACTCTGCTCAAAACGTGCAAATTCGACATAAAGCCTTGAATCCGACTAAATTAATGCAGTTAGCTAGATTTCGCGAGATGATCCCAACTGAAATCCGCTTCATTTTAATTCCAGATCTAGAAAAATTCCGGATTTTGACCGAAATTACGATTTTGCCATTTTTCCAGAAATTGGAATTTTCTCGGGTTTTACAGGTACAACATAAGTTTCCTTTAAATCCAAATAAACACCAGTTTTTAATAACAACTTAAATGTCTCTATGGCCTCTACTTTCGCCTTTTTGCCATCGCTCACATAAATAAATCTTTCAGCATCATTTGATGATTGACTCCAAAGACAACCCTAAAGGGATATACTTACGTGGGTACTAGCACTAGAATCTATCCACCAAGTATGAATGAGGTATTAAAAGCAATTAATTTCGTAACAACTGTTGAGAAGAGTTCCTTTCTAATGTACAAGAAACAAATTTAGACACCTTCTTGAAGTGACCCGCTCTTAAAAAAATAGCAAAGGAATTCCTTATCTCATGGCCTTCCTTCTTTGTTAGATGATAATTTTTGCACATTTTGTTAGTAGTCTTCGCTCTTTCCTTTTCTTTTTCAAGCACTAAATGAGTACTTACTGTCTTATCTTTATTTATCATTTCCTCTTCTTGCACACAATGAGAAATAAACTCATTCAAAGTCCATTTATTCTTTTGAGTATTATAACTCACAATGAACTGACTGAATTGTGTAAGAAGAGATATAAGAACTAAATGCACAAGCAAGTCATCAGACAATTGTAACTTAAGTGCCTTTAGTTTTTCGGCAATGTTAGACATTTCTATGATATACTCCCTTATATTCTCCTTGTTTGTGTATTTCATGCTAACAAGTTTTCTCAAAAGAATGTTTGTTTCCATCTTTTCATTTTTAGCAAAAATTTGCTCAATATCAAGAATAAATTTCTTAACATTAGCACTCTTAGTGATAGATCCCTGAAACGCTTCTAGAATTGAGCGTTTTATAGGCATTAGACTCAAGCAATTGAATCGTTTCCACTTCTCAATATTAGCCTCATTGAGGTTTTTCGAAGTAGAAGTAGGGCGTTCCATCCTTAATGCTAGGTCTAATTCCATACAGCCGAGAACAATTTCTACGTTCTCTTTCCAAATCTTGAAATTGCTCTCATTGAGCATTTGAATTTCATTAACTTGATAAAAAAGATTTGCAACATTAACAAGAGCTGAATAGAAAATAAGAAACAAATAAGCATGTTCACATAAGTTCCAAAACCAAATTATAGTAATAATAAATTCACCCAAGTAAAATCCTATTCCAAGATGCAAGACTTCTATTAATGTTTTGGCTTTGGATGTGCCACAACTTGTGATTGATGTTTTGTTGTAGTGATCATACACTGATAAAAAGTAGAGTCAAATAATGAATATTCCTTTGGGTATATTCATCATTCACATGTAATGCTAAATGCTTATCTCATGTTTATCATCATAGGTGTATGTGTACATCGGTCAAATATTAATTTTCCGGGGCCAATCATTCACATGATACACTATACACTACTATCTACATTTTTTAATCAAATCAACTTTCACAAGAAATGTCACTTTGATGACATGTTGTTACAATTAATTCAATTCAAGAATGTATATGTAAATATGCAAGATTTGAATTTAAAATTACACCAAAAATTGTGTATGTATTTTAGAGGAAAGACATAAAACAAAAATATTTTTTGTTTCAACAGTACTTTTGGCCTTCTAATTTACTTGGTCAATAATGCATGAATATATTTTAAGTTGTATGTGTTAGTACACTGCTTTGTCTAAACCCACCCCACCATAATTGTACCAACTCATGCACTATACCAAAATGTATTAAGATCTTAAAGGAATTCATGACGGCTTGCTGTTTTCTGAGATAAATATGAACCCTTAAAATTATTGATAAAGATAAAGTTGTTCTACTTCAACATATCATCCATGTCAGAATATGGAATCAACCATACTCCAAGCAATCAGAATGTGCATTAAGACTTAAAGTAATTCATGACAGCTTGTTGTTTTACTTGAGATAATTATGAACCTCTTTAAAATCATTGATGAAGATAAAGTTGTTTCTACTTCAACACATCATCCATGTCAGAATGTGGAATCAACCATACTCCAAGCAATCAAAATCTCTAAGTAACTAGGAAGTGTTATCTTTTACGATCTAAATCTTCCACTACCACTCTGGCATTCTAATCAAGAAACCAAGAGGATCATACAACAAACATGGAATCTTGTGGATATTAATGAGGCTCTATCAAGCAAGAACTTGAATTTCTATAGGAATCAAGCTCCATTGAGAAATTTTGACACCATGATAACAACAAATCTAAGTTTGTTCATTATGATCCAAAGTGGTTGGAACTTTGGTAGAATATAATATTGTTCACAGATACGAGTCCAAGCTCGAGATTTATGGTGACATCTAAGTGTATAAAACCTTAGGACATGTTTGATTTGGTCTTTTATTTATCTAAACAGAATGCATATTATCTAAAAATAAACGAAAAAGAAAAGAAAAAATAGAGTTTTCATTTTCCGTGATACAAACATTCACACAGCTTTATTCAAAAATTCAGTTATAATCCATATTTTATGCACATTATATACTATCGGTAGCTAAACCGATAATTAATTATCTCAATGTGAATCCTACTGTGAAAACCAAGTATTCAAATGGGACTTATCACAAGCTCTTAAACAACTTAACGTCTAAAAGGCGTTCCTCTTACATCTATTTATGTAGCAATGAAATATTGATGGCAACTTTGGTTGTGTTGGCACCACAATCTAAATCCACCATAACCGATGGTTTTTCAGGCGCATGCCATGATCATCACACACTACTTTTTAATGGTTTATTTATACATACAAGGTTCGACTTTGGTTTGAATCCATTAAATGGACATTTTGGAAAACAAATTATATATATATATATATATATATATTCTTTCAATTATTCAAACACTAAACAGAAGTTCTCATCGCGATTCAAAACTTATGTGTGCGCTTAAATCACAAAACCAAAACATAAGAATTCTAATGACAAAAACATTGGCGTCATACCATTTCTATAAACAAACTCGAATCCTTATAGTGAAAAACTATCATCGGAAAATCTTAGGATCAATCATGTTTAATAATTGAGAATCATAAACTGCTCTTCAAGAAAATATACTTTATCTATCAAAATGAATAATCATAAGAGCTTCATTTTCCAAATCACGACGCATTCGAAAAAGGGTTTTCTAGTTTCTCTATGTTTCTTTCTTAGATAATGGTTTTGCATTTCAAAAAAGTCGAATACGCGTGTAATCAAGATGCACTTTTACATAGAAGTAATACTTTATTAAGATTATTTCGGCTTTGTCCCGCTTATCTAAATAAAATATAGCCTACACAAGAGAAAAACACATTACAAACCTAATACATAAAAGTACAAAAATAAAACTAAAAAGATCACTTAAATTATATGACCCTATAATTTAAATTAAATAATCCAACATATCTCATCATTTCATCTTCTTCCCTCCTCAAAACATAAACCCGGATTCATAAACGTGTGAAGGGAAGTCTGTGGGAGGTGGTTGCATATATTGCATCGGGGAAAATGACCACAAAGAAATGGGGCTGAAGTGAATTATGACTTATTAAGAAGAGTACAAGGACACCGGTCCTAGACAGTACCTACAATGACCATATAGACAATAGCCGCGTGATCGATACCCAAGAAAGAATGGTGTTGAGCCTCAACTCAGCCCCAACCCCTTCTTTAAAATACCTACTTTTCTTTTCTTTTGTTTTTAATTTTTCTGAATAGTAGCTGTTGAGATGTAGAAGGTGGCCCCCTCCAAGCCAAGAGGACCACTAGTGTAGTAGTAGTAGTGATAATAGTATTAATGACTCCTGACTAACCCCATGTGGGGTCGTCCCTCTTTCCTTCTTTCCTTCCTTCCCCCCATTCCATTCACTCCAGAAATCAACTCCACCCTTCACCCTTTCATTCATATTCTCTTTTTTATTTTCTTTCTTCTTTCTTTTAGTATTTATTTGTGGTAGCAAAGTATAACAAATTGGCTTCTGCCTTCTGTTCCTTTCCAGTTTTGGATAAACATGAAGATGAGAGATTCACATTGTCACGTGGGGCTCCTGTTTGGGTTCATTCCATTCCCCACTCCATCGGCTTTTTAATATTCAATATTATTTATTTAAAAGAAAGTACTGTGAATGAAAGAAAGTACTGTGAACGAAAGAAAGGCAAGGGTCAGGCTCAATCATTTTCTGCAACTAAAAGCAGTAGTTGTGGATGGGAATGGGAATGGGAATGGGATGAATATCCGAGATAGAGATAAAGTATCATTCGGAATGCTTGTTTTTCCAACTCTTAGTGCAATAATGACCAATGGGTCTCATGTGATGCGTCTTTTCAGCAACCCCCCACATAATTTTTTTTCAATAGGAACTTAACCAAAATCTCATCCTCAAAAGTCAAATAAATACAACAGTGGTTGGAAACCTTTTCATTTGCCGATGCCAAACATTCTTCCTTTCCATCTTATTTCTGTGGATTGTCGGAAGTTCTCATAATATATCTTTCCACAATTCTTCTTGATTTGGTTAATGAGAGAATTTTATAGGCTGGTTTGTCAAAGAAGAATTTTATTGACTTCCTTTCTGAATAAATGCAACAAGTTAAAAGTTCGACATAATCCAAGTTATATATCATGTTTGCGGCTCCAACTCATTCCACAAATGACATGAATGAGATTGAAATTATTTTCATTTCAAATGTTTTTAATGAGTATTTTTCTTTGAATTAGTTTTAAGGGAACATAATCATTAATTTTTTTAAAATATTGTAAATTATTTTTAACTTTTTATTTTATTTTATTAATTTCATCAAAATTGAAAAATATGTTTGATGGTACTTTCAATTGCAGTATTTTTAATAAACGTATTATTTTTCTAAATGTTTTTAAGACAACACTTGTAAAATTTTTTTTTTTTAAAGAAACACTATTAATGTTTTTTATTCGTATTTCTAAAACATCTGCTTTGTTTTTTCCAAAAACAAAAACCTTGGACTGAAATACTTCCAAAAATCACGCCCAACTTTGGTTTACCTTCAAACACACTTTTGTATTATAATTTTTGTGTTTTTGCAACATTGACAAATGTGCTCCCATGTTGCTTCCATGTATATTATATTTTTTAAAACTTGGATCTGATAACATTAATAAATAAATAAAAAAAAAATCTATATTACATGTTTATTCTCAAATTTAATTTGATTTGATTCAATGTTTATTTAGGCATAAGCCCAAGTTTAGCATTAAAAATCCAATTGAAATAAGCAGAACCTAGTTGAAAAGTTCATTGTATTTTTAAAATTTGCAAATTTTTGAAGATTGGACAACGAAAGATAAATGAGACTTTTTCATGAGATAACAAGAAAATAGAGAACCTTTGGTAAATGATAAGACATAGATAATTACTTGAGGAGGTAAGATACTGGAAAAAATAATGAAACATGTCTCAAATATTGATTCAATTTATTGTGTCATTTTTAAGTAGATTATGTGGAACTGTCAAGGAAGTCAAAAAACCTATTTTTTATTTGATTAAAAGTTTGATTTTCGATGTAATATTAGTTTTGAAACATTTTTATTTTCTAGCATGGTTACACACCATTCTAACAACAGTCATTATATAAGTTGAAGTGAAATTCAAAAAATAACCAAAAAGATTTTGTAATTATCCTCTTAATATAATTTTTTAAATAGATACATGAAGTTGAATTTTATAAACTTGCTTTATGGCTTTCTTTTTTATTTTGTAATATTTAGATATACACGTTTATCAAAACAATTTGATAAATAATGGACATAACGGCTTGATATTGTTTGTTTTATCTGGATGAGCCTTTACAGTTTTTAAATGAAATATATGATATTTTAATATCTGAATTAAAATATTTTAATTGAATTTTAATATAAAAATTTACTACCTCAAAAATTTTAAGTTTTGGACAGTACAAATTTCTTAGGACCTTTCAATTTTAAATATTTTTCAAATTTGATACTCCTATTTATTTTCAAAGCAAATCAGCTTAAAGATAAAATTAAATTCTAATAGAAAACATTTTTTTCTTCCATTTTTTACTATCTCAAAAAAAAATCCATGTTACTTCTAATGGTGGGTTCATCTTGTGTGCTTGTAAAATTTTATTATTCTAGGAGATCTTTAATATACTCTAATAACTCTTTTCAAACAAAGATCATCAGTCTACTTCAAAACGATCCATCCACTTCTGGGTCCCAAGATTTTCCTTGGAGCACATCGCTTTTACATAAAATACCACATGTCTCGAGAAATTTCTCTTATCTAGGATGAGTGTTCTTCGTCATGGAGTAAAACATGTACATGAAGATCCAGAGTACATTACTTATTCAATAAAGCATAACTATAAATATATTGCCAACTGATTTAGAATGCCATATGAAACCCAAAAAAAGAAAAGAAGAAGAAATGGAAGCATGATATTTTGGGGGGTTCAAACTAGAGAGAGAGAGGGAGAAAAAAAAATGAAAATGAGAAATTCAAACTTCTCTCTTTGAACCATGGAGTTTTGTCTGCTAATTCATCAACACACTGGGTTCTATCCACTTTGACGAGCTAAGACGAGCAGACCGAATCACAAGATTTCGCCAGCATTCAAGCGAGAGCTCCCGGAAAATAAAAAGGTTTCAACAGGAAGGTCCACGGATCTTCAGATTTTCTTCGACGCTCCAAGAGGTAGGGATTCTTCCTACTTTGGTTTATTTTCCATTCTATGGGCTGTTTGGTTGAGTTTTAATGCCCTAAGGGGTTGTTTGGCCATTTTTGCCTTAAAGGATTGTTTGGAAAATTAATGGGTTTTTTTTCTACTTTGGTTTATTTTCCATTCTAGGTCATTTGATTGAGCTTTTAATGTCCCAAGGCTGGCTTGATAATTAATGGTTGGCTGGAATAGTGCCCCGTTTGGGACTGATTTTCAGTAGAAAAAGGAGAATTTGAATTGTAAATCATGAAATTTGCAGCCTACTAGAACTTCATGTTAGGATTTTGAATCACCCAAATCGAACTTCTAGAACTCAAGTTATGGTCCATTTCCCGGGACTGCTCCAAGCTACCCTGTTTTGGCCGAACCTACTGTCAATAGACCATCTTCAGCTGAGAAAAGTGAGAATTTGGATTTAGTGATCCTTATGAACTTGTAGCTCTATATGAAAATTTATGTTAGGCTTTTAATCACCCAAATCTAATTTATAACTCAAAATACATTCATTTTTCGATCAAGATAGCGAGTCACATGATTATAACTTAGATTTCTTGCCACAATTGTAATATATCATTGCTTGAATTATGTGATATACTTAGTTGAAATTGTGTGGAAGTCAAATTGTGTGTTCTAATGGTTTAACTTGTGATGTGCTTGTACGAATAAGACCATTACATGGCTTATTGTAGGCTAAGCAGATGTTCATATACACCACAATTCAACCTGTAGGTCATGGATGTCAAGAACCGGGAGTGGTAGTGACTTGTGATGTCAACGTATGCGTGTATTGATATGTTGACATGTATTGTATAATTTATTTGGAATTTGTATGCTTGTCGCATATAAACCAAATGATGCATGGATAATTATGTATGAGAGGTATGCACATATAAGATTTATTGCAGAAGATGGTATGACAGGCATTAAAAGGGACAGATCAGATTATGCACTAGTAATGCCTCATGACATGGGTGCGAAGGCATTGTGAAAGACGGCATCGTGGTTCGTGTTGATGGTGGGCTCGGTAATATGGGACGATGTCCAAAATGAGTTGCACGGTTTTGAGGTTATCGGAGACTGTCCATAGCTTGTGAATAAAGCTGTTATCGGAAACTGTCCATATCTTTAAAATAAAGCTGTTATCGGAGACTGTCCAAGGTCGGAGATTATTCAGGATCGGAGATTGTCTAGGATTAAGAAATTGTCCAAGATTCAGATTGTCTGTGGTCAAGATCACATCAAGCCGGAGACTCGGCCCATGGTCGGAGACTGCCCATGGCTTGAATGAAGCTAAGTATTTGAGGTTGTCCAAAGGATTTGATTTATAAAACAAAACCTTTTGTTTCGAGACAATGACAAGTTTTCACATTTACGTACGCGAAGTGAGCCCAGAAGACTGGTGATATGGGATATGGTGAGTCACATCTTCATCCATGACATGTAGATATTTGAGTAGGATCATGTATGTTTTTACTTGAATGTGTGGTGTGTCATTGCATGTGTACTTAGGTGGGGAGTAGCATTTGTAGGAATATTTCTCTGACAGGCATTGCTCACCCTGTCACGGGACCCCTTTTTCAGGTACAAGGAGTTTATAGGAGATACGCTTGGATGGCGCCGACAAGGGCAAAAACCAACATACTACCACAATACTTTTCAGAAAAATAATTGTATTTAAATTCTTGTATTATTGTATAAATGGCATGCATTTGCTGTAGCATTTTACGCGATTGGACTCTTATAGAATGTAATTAATCGTTTACTTTATATTTTCGATTTAAATACGAATGAATATAGCCTCTTGGTGAAAGAGACGTGATTGGAGGCTTGCCGAGTAAACTATATTAAACAAGCTGGGCTTAATATATGCTTTGTATAAGAGCGTCAGAATAAACTCTTACGAATTATCAGAATATAGCTTGTATATCGGTATATTAATACTACCTTGCGTGGTTATTACTACTTCGTTGAGACCGACTTACATATATATTTTCATATACAGGTTGTACTACGCAGGTTCTCCCGAACAAAAGAGATCGCCAATTTTTTTTTTTAAATATGTATCCCGAGCAAATGGGATATAAAGTGTCAGATATAACACCGAAACCCATAAATATATAGTTGATCGGCTGTCAACTTGACCCTTGAAAATTGGGGCGTCACATACCACCTATGTTCTACATCCGAAGATTTTGCCTACACGACTAAGTCTTTGAACCTTACTCTGATATCAATTGTTGTGAAACTTCATGGACACTTTGCTCGACGTAGGTATGATCAGGGAACTAAAAATCGGATTTTTCGGTCGATTTATCGGCTAAAAATCGGATTTTTCGGGAGGCATGGAAACGATTTTAACAAAATAAAATCGAAAGAAAAAAAATCGGCAAAAAATCTAGAAAATCGCCGATTTTTCGCCGAAAAATCCAAAATTTTCCTTTTTTTTCCCTGTTCTGGATTACCTCCTCTCGTGCTCCGGCACTTACACTACCGGAAACCGAAAGACCGTCTCGCAGAAGAGCGGCGACCATCCGCCTCTGTTCAACTGCAACTGTTTCAGATGCTACACGAGTTACTGGGTCAAGTGGGACTCGTCGCCGAATCGTCAGCTCATACACGAAATCATCGACGCGTTCGAAGACGGGTTGGTTCAGAGTAAGAACCCAAAGAGCAAGAAAGAAAGGAGGAGAAAAGGGCTCACCGGGTCAGCTGAGCCGAAACAGTCCGAGCTGGGTTCGGGAAAGAACGAGCTGGGTCGGCCGGAAACCATGGCGGAAACGAGTGGAAACGGCGGCGGCGGCGACCGTGAGAGGTGTGGTGAGGATGGAGAAGAAGGGTTGGAGAAGGGATCAGTGAGAAAATTTGTGAGTTTTCTTGGAGAGAGGATTTGGGGAGTCTTGACCCAATAAGTTGGAGAAAAAGGTGGGTTTCAGATTTCCGGTTAATTTTCTTCTCCTTTACTATAAGAAAAAAAAGCTTTCTTTTTTATTCTATTTTTATGAATCATCCAGATTATAGTGTAAAGAAAAAAGGGGTAGTTTTGATCTTCATCATCAGGACCAGGGAACTAAAAATCGGATTTTTCAGCCGATTTATCGGCGAAAAATCAGTTTTCAGGCGGTATGGAAACGATTTTAACAAAATAAAATCGAAAGAAAAAAATCGGCAAAAAATCCGATTTTTCCCTGTTTTTTCCTTGGCTCCAAGGATATGAAAATTTTGCTTACGGCGGTTTCAACTCCACCCAAATTGGCTGTGGTTTCGCACCTCCTGTACTAATTAGCTTCAATAAGCCATGACTTATATCTTATATACAAGTAAACTTTTTTTATTCTCTTATTATTTATTTGCTCATAATCCTTTATAATATTTTATTTATTTTTTATTTTACATTATAACTTATAATATTTTTAAATCAAATATTAATTTGAAAAGGAAAATAAATAAAATAATATCATTTAAAATTTAAAATTATAATATATAATATTTTGAATCTCCTCATTATCTACATAATATTTATATTAATAACAAACAAATAAATAATATCTTTAACATAATAATATATGAATAATATATTAACATAACATATTTAATTTAATAATTACTAATCCATTTGATTTTTAATCTACCTTAATTAAGATATGAATCATTTCTCATAATCTATATAATTAAAATATGAAAAATTTTACTAACCGAGAGCCAAAAATATCCACCGATATTTTACCGATATTTCCGATATTTCCGTAAAATCCAATTACCGATATATCCGTTTTTATCAATATTTTGATCATTGGGTATGATATTGTTTATTTTTCTTAAGCTCTCATAATTTTATTTTTAGGCTTTTCCTATAAAATTCCTCGCACCACCTCGACGTAGAACACGATTATAAACTCATAGGTACATGTAGCTCCATGCATGACCCTAGGTGTTTGGTTGGGAGACTAACTGGCTCTAGTCACATGTTATGATAATAAAATGAGAGACCTAAATTTAGTATTCTAAGATTTAGTGAAATATAAGATTGGATGTTTTAAGGTACCAAAACTTGTTTAGTTTAAATCAAAATTCTTTGAATCTTATAAAAAATTTGGATGATGTATCATTTGAAATGAAAAACTTGGTTAAAAATTAGGTAGTCTTGAATATTATTTAAAGCTTTCTACACTTCTTAGAAAACTCTTCTTTAAATCTTTTTTTAAGTGTATTTAAGTTTGAAAAGAATCTTGAGCAATTACTGTCACATCATTTATTGAACTTCAAAAGAGTGTTTGAGGATATTAACCATTATGTTCGCTAATCTATACTTATTGTACTTTAATTTTAATTTTTCTAATATCCTTATAATTTAAAATTACAAACTAAGAGGATTATTTGTGAAGTTCCATTCTTAGCCTTGACCATTTGTATCTAGTAAGACACCATTCGCGTTTCTCTCAAGTGTGAAGCATTACTTGAGAGAAACTGTAAAGATTAATTTGAGTCTAAATTATTTTTTTAGGTTTTAATTTAAAAAGTTTGTTGATGATAGATTAATCTTAACCTCAATACTAAAATTAAGTAGAGAAGAACACATTTAAGTACATTATGCCAAAAATTACTATAAAATGAGTTTCTCCTTCTCTATGTATTTTTTAATAGTATTTAATATTTGTTTTTTTAATTGATATTGCTGGAATTTGAAAAGAGGACCAACTCCCATTCTCTCCTTCTCTTATGCGCATCATAAGTTTGCTATTTAGATTAATATTTTTTATAGGATTTAACATTGAGTGTTATTGGTTAGTAACTAATTATACAATAAAATATTTATAAAAGATCTCGATTAGAGATGATCTTCTTAGTTGTGTTCAATTAAAATTTGTACCGGTAAATAACAATACATAGATATTTACAACGATCTTCAAATATGTAATGACTTGCATTCAATTACATTGTTTCTTCTCTAAGTATAAAGAGAACCTAACTTTTTAGAATGTATCTCATAATTATATAGTTAAAATCTTTATTTGATATTGTAAACTATTTTTAAAATAATAATAATAATAATAACGGGAAGAAGAATAACAAAGTATTTAAAATTTTCCTTAATGTAGTGTCTTACATCACTCGAAGACCGAAAGGTAAGGGTTCATATATAAAGGATTTGAATCCAACACTATCCATGTATTTTCTTGAAGGCATAAACTTAATAGAAAAACAAAACTAGGACAATCTAGTGGGAAATCGTATGTACACCATTACAAATTTTTAAACCGATAATGAGTGGCTTTGGTTTTAGCTGATTGAAAAAGTGATATAGATTCACTTCCAATCATTTTATAAGCGAGAATACTCATAATCAATACTGATAATCGATGTTAAGTACTAAATAAATTTTCCCGATGGTCCACCTATTAAAATATCTAAATTTTTTTAATTTTTATTATTATTCTCTCCATTTTTACATAAAAGACTGTTTAGGAATTCAATCATTATTCAAATGTATTGTTTTTATATTTGATATACATATAGATAAATTAATTTTATTCGGATATTTTTTAATTAACTATTCTACTAAACAATAATTTATAACAGGCACACCAATAATTAAGTGAACCAAATGGGTAATGAAGAGTTGGTTCGTCAAAGCTTAGTCCCTGTTCTACATCTACTGCGTCTGATCTACCACTATGTTCGACACTTATTCAGAAGTTGCTTATGATTTATCTACATGCTGAGAAATAAAAGCATGGTTCTGCTCAGAACCAATTAACGTTGTTTATCTGGTTGTTGTCACATCTGCGGGCCGGGGCAGGGCAGCCAAATATCTTGAGACCGCATGGTTAGGGGGAGGGTCAAGCCCACATGGATCTCCCGAGTTTACACCAATGTCAGAGCTGCTAGCTGCGTCACTTTGCTTTGCTTTCTGCCAACACCTCTTGGACTTACCTCTAATGAGTAATGACAAGATATCATATAGCTGCTTCAAGTGATCATAATCATTTTCCACTAAATTAATTGTTTTTGAGACACTAAAACTCATGGGAACATACTGTGCAAACTGCAAACCAATGAAACCCAACACTTCACTTTTATCCATGTCAAGCCCACGGCCCACCTCACACGTGCCATGCTGCTGTAGCTATTTTTTTTTTTAAAATTTTAGAAGCATTGACTTTAATATTAGTATTTAGTTTTATTATTCAGCTTCTACTTTCCTATTCTTTAGCTGTTGATCGTTTCAAGTGGTGGTTAATCATAATCACTTTTAGGTGGTTATGGATCACGGTCACTTCACTACTAAGTGGTTATTTCGGTTGGGTGTGCATTAGGTGGTTGTTAATTATGGATCACTTTTAGGTGGTTGTGGATCACGGTCACTACTTATTTCTGTTTGGTGTGCATCCAAAATCCTACATTGATTAGAAATTGGAGGGTAATGTCTTTTGGAAGGAGCCTCACATCAAAGTAGATAATATCATATAAATGTGAAAGGTTTTTAACGTAATCATTCTTCTTTTTAAGGCAGAAGATCCATGGACTCTCAGGCCCGTCATAAAAAATTAAGCTGAGGTGAGAATTCCAGGATCTTTAACTGATTTAAGTTACTTGCCCAATATTGCCATCTAAGATTTAAAGAAATGATTTGATAATTTTAAATTAGAAAATATTTAATAATTTATGGTAACCATTTGTAAGTGATTATGCATAAAGATTAAGTTTTAGTGGACACCCATAACTCACACTAATTGCTAACTATAACTCGACAAAAAACACCGCCTATCAAACAATAGGGCACACAATGAGGTGAGGCGGGCTGGGCCTGGAGAGGTCCATTTGCATGCGAGGTAAGGCCGGAATGAGAAGAGCGGTTATATACGAATCCTACAAGAAACCTAAATTGCAACCTCAATTCAAACTTCAAACATGTTGTCATCACATCACGCCTCCTTGAAAGAAACTCTGGAGGCAGTGATCTCACACCATATGGCAAACATGCAGATACAGAATGTGTTTCTTGCCACCTAGTCCACGCGGGTGAAAACTATTATAAGTATGCTATTGGGAAAGTATTAAATTTGAGATTCACTCTCACAATATGCACTATGCAGCTAGGCAAAAGGCCTAACATCAGACTTCATCCTTGTAAACCAAACTAAAACGATTTCGCAGGGACAGGTCGTGCATACAAACTACATATAATACACAAACAATATGGCAATCTGTCATGGACTAAGGCTACTTTAGGTGAAAGATTGAACCACTGAAGAGGTGGTAACTAGACCTGAAAGGAGGCCAACAATGACAGCACCATTGTATGTGGTCGGTTCCCCTTGCATATAGTTTGTTGAAAGGGTCGACCGAATGACTCGTTCAGGAAGGCCACCAACAGAGCTCCAACAACCACATTAGGATTGGGTTCTTTGGGTTAGACTACGTGAAGCCCTCAGTGCAGTTTGTGGTTGCATCCGGCTGTAGATTGAGGGCACCCCTGTGGTGCATATTTTCAGGTATTTATCTCCATACCGTAACTAGATAGCTCGTTTTGGCAGGTTTTCTCCCAGGACATGTTTACCGCGGAAAGGTAAAGATGTAATTATAGTGCTTCTTTTGAGGACGATCAGTTATCCATCAACATCTGACTGGAGATGGTAACGCTACCCTGTGAAATAGCAAACTTCCGGAAGTCGGATGGTTTTTGTATGAATCTCCATCACAGGATAACTTTGCAGTCGAGATGAAAGCTTGTGTAATCACTATAAGAACAGCCAAAAATGCAAGCCACAGGATGACAAAGCATTCCATTCTGGTGACCCATATCAATCACTGCATAAATGGAGAATATATGATGGTGAGGAAAAGGAGATAAGTTCTTAACACCAGCTTAAGATCGACCTTAAAGATGATAATCCATCCGACAAGAAATGAAGTAATTATAATTGGATTGATGCTAGAAAACTCAAAAAGCGGGTGATTGTGTGGACCAATGCAGGAAATAATCTTAAAGCAATAGAGGGAAATGAGTACAGTACAATTTCACTGATGCTAGAAAACTCGAACAAAAAAAATCCAAATCGGATTGCATTGGATGGTTCCAAAAATATTTGTCATCCTGAGATCATACCTTGCCTGTTTAAAATTTTCCTCATAGTTCAACTCTGAATATCATAGTTTGGATTTATGGTTTGATGGTTCATCCGTATGTTATTCAATATAGATGGACATTAGCTCCTTAGTGATTTAATAGCAAAAGGTCACTCCATCATGGAAGCCAGAATAATTTATTCTTTCACACAGCTACATAATGATGTGATGCATAATAATAAATTAAAGTTTCTCAAGGAGAATGAAATGGAAGACTTGGTGGATAGGAAAAAATCAATGTTTATCTGCAAGCGTGTACTTTTCAGGGGACAGATTATGGTATTGAATGGGTTCTACTGTTATTGCCTAATTGATGGCATTGACTAACCCAGCCCTGAACATTCTAAAACCATTTAATGGATGCCATTTTATCAGGGGCTTCCCCCAATAAGACAAAAATATGGTGACAAAATAAGGTGTCCAGGGATGGAAAAGAGTATTTCATGTAGGCATGGGGTCATTTGAAATAGCAGTAGCAGAGTCATGGTGATATCCATCCAATGGGCCTATAAGCCCAGTTTGGAATAACATTTGACTTTTCCATTAAACGGTAGGACAAGCATAATAAAACTGCAATTCGACTGAATTCTGAGCTTGGGAACTGTATTTTAAAAAGGTCTTAATTAAAGATAAGAATAACTAATGACATTTATAAAAAGTTCTAATTAAATAAAAATCTGTTTCCTGCATTGCATTTTAAGGAAATGTATCGGTTTCCCTACTCTAAAAACACAGATAAATCACACAGGGATGTGTGAACTTTGGTTGAATTCTGTAAATGCTTTTTTAAATTTGCATTTGACCAGCACATGCTACTTTCGGCATTTTGGAATACCTTCCAGAAACATGACTATAGTGTTAAAAATGTAGCAGGAACTCATTTACTAGAAACCAAACATGAGATAGAGAAAGAGAAAGGAAATGGCGCATGATCATTAAATCAAAAGCATTGGAGCAGAAGTTTACTGTCTGTTCTGCTGGTTGTGGCAGTTGGAGATTTTGGAAGGAGGCCACACATAACAGCCTCAGCCGTTTTCCTGTACATCTGGAGGCCAGAATTATCTGAGTTTGAGACACCTTTTGCTCCAAAGAGGTTTACCCTTGACAAAAGAACCTGCATTAAAATTGCAGAATCATTCACAGAGTTCAGAAGGACATGCTTCGGAAAATATACTAAAAATATCTGAAAGGAGCCGCTTCATGGAACACAGGAAATACATCAAACATAATATTGTAATGGATAACTATGAAAAGAAAATGGTTTTTTTCTCCGAGTTATAAGATGGTTTTAAGCATATATACACAAAAAGAAGTCAATATGAAGAATTAGAATATCGTGGCACTTAAAATCCATCATATAGGAACTAAAATGTACCTGAGTTCCTGCAAGCTTATTATCCCAGCTAAACCAGGTTGGGCTTCCCCAGTTAGCAAAGGCCTTTCCATTTTGCACTGTATATTTAAGGTATGAATGATCTCCTGTTGCATGATAGAGCCAGCTAGCTGCCCACAAGAGCTCATCTTCATATCCTGTTGAATTGTAAAATGTCTGGACTTCGGGGATGCTGACACTGTAGGAACCTCTGTATTTGTCAGCAAAATTAAATAGTTGTTTGGCATGTTTAAGAAGTGTGTCTGAATAAGAAGAGTCGCTTGTCTTAAACACCAGAGATGCTGATGCCATGGCTGCTGCAGTTTCAGCAGCAACCTCTGTTCCTGGTGCAGATGTATTCACCTGTGTGAGAGGTCTTTTCTCTTCCATGTCTTCAGGCCTTTCCCAACATTTATGGTCTGCTTTAGGATCTCCCACCTGCTCCAGAATAAAAAGGGAGGTCAACTTAAAAGCCAATTTTGATACTTCAACTGAATCAATTATGGACCACTGAACTTGCCTACATAAAATTCATCAATGCCACTGTATCAAAGTCTACTGGATACCAATATAGAATCACCATATTGAATACTTTCTAATCTTTGTAAAGTTCGGTTCCAGAATGTACATAATCCTTTATCACCATATCTAAGATTTAAGAAAGATACTAAATGCTATTGCAAAAATTTTCAAATACTTTATAATCCAGATTTGCAGAACCAACACCACCAAGGAAAAAAATACCCTCAAATTTTGACTAGTATACTAGTAGTATTGCAATCTTTATCATACAACCAATCTATTTTCTGTTCTCTATCTACAGGCAACAACCAAATCCCAAAATTTTCCACCCACCCAAATGGAAGTACAAAGAAAAATAAAACCACAAAAATCTTAGGACCAGAATAAGCTCCTAGTCAACTCCAAATCCAATGAGTTAGTTCCTTGAAACTTTTCAGTACCCATGTAAGCTTGGGAATTAAATTTGTGATAAGAAATGAACAAAGAACTTTTAAACAGAAAGGAAATCGTTAATAAGATTCAGAGATTAGGAAACCTGAATATAGAGCACATTCTCGGAAGGATGAGCATTGATGAGGTAGTCTGTAATCCATTTGAGCGAGTCTTTGGCAGGTTCCAACTGATCCACAGCATCCATTTGATCCCCATACTCAAGGATCGCCCATGACAATACTGTGGCAGTAAAAGCCATAGGAAAACCAAACTTTATGTGATCCCCTGCATCATACATCCCTTTAGAAAGATCTAATTTAGCTTCACTTCCGTCTTGAAGTGCAGAATTTCCTCTCCATGATATCTTGTTGTCTACCAACTCACCAGCTGCAATAACACGGTAGCATCTCCATTATAATTAAAAACAAAGAAAATAAACAGAACAGCAATAGTCAAACAGAATAGGAATTTTAACATATCATAAATGCTATAGTGCAGATCACAAACAACACAAAATCTAAACACGGAGACGATAAAGCAAAGTTGAAAAAGGTAAAAAGAGACAAAATTTAGACAACAAAGCAAGCAGATCTTTGTATTCTTTAGTTAATTGAGATGTTCAATACAGTATCCCTGTTAGGACACATTTGTCACTTCGAATCTACATGTCTACAAGTAAATAAATAAATAAAGAAAAGAAAAGAAAAAAGGTTCAATTCATTAGCAAATAAAGCTCAGAAATAGCAAATTCAATTAGAAAACACGAATGAGTAGAAAGACGCATAGATCTATAAGTAGGAACACTACATTGCGAAAACAAAACCAGATGAAAGAATGAGAAAGTACATTTTTGTACATCGAAGAACTGCATTGCGAGTTTGAGAGCGTCGGGTATTTCTCCTCAATGGCGCCGGGAAGTAGGCACCGGAGCAGCCTTGTCAGAGTTATCCGATTTCTTCCTGATAAAGAGTACGATGGCGACGGCAACGACAGCCGCCACAACTAGAACAAGAAACCAGCCGCACCATCCCTTAGACGACTTAGAACGCTCTCCCATTTTCTCTCCGACAACAACCCACTCAACCTCAAACCCGATTCCAAGGTTTCAAAAAACCGTAGTTTTGCCGACAAATTTCTCAGCGATCCTGCGACCGAAAAATGTGGAGAAGCCGGAACTGGATCTGGTCCCAATCGGTTGGTGGAACAAAGAAAATATGTGTCTGTTCGAATAAGGACACCGACAGAAGGAGTGGCCTTTTAAGGTTCCTCTTGTAATCCATGTAAATTTAAGACTAATGAACGAAATTAAGGCATGTTAGGCGAGAAGAGGAAGGTGAGAAAGAGGCAGAGGAGCTGTCTTCTGGTTGGGGAATGACAAAACTGACCTCCCCGCTCCCTCCATTGCCGCGAGATTTGTGAAGGAAGTAACGGATCTTTGACTGGGTCAGAGGAGAGAGAATATATGGAGTTCATTTTGGTGGAAAAAATTGCCACCTACAGCTGGTATAACTGACAAGGACCGATCATCTAGATCCCCCATGGTTTTTATTTTTTAACTTGTTAGTATTAATTACTAAATGCCTAAATGGCAATGTTTTTTAGCTGAATGTATCTGTTTCTGTTTCTGTTTCTGTTTCTGTTTCTTTTCAATTTCTAGATTCTGCCAAAGAAGTCGGTGATCAAGGGCATATACGTCAAGTCAAAAGATTTATTGGACAAGCGTCGTCATCAAGATCAGGACCTAGGCTTTTTTTTAAAGCTGTCGTCTGCTTCCACATGAAGCTGGTTGGTGTGCCAAGTTAATTATTTCCCTATTTTAATTAAAGAAAATATACGAGATATTTGCAAGGTTTTAAATTCGTTCAGTTCACGTGGAGCAGTATTAAAAATGTCAGATCGGATTCGGCAGGAGCGAACGTATCGTGAAAATTTGACTTTATGTCTTAGTTTTATTCGTAGGAATGGCGACATTAACCATGATCCGTGGGAATGGCCAGGAATAGGCCCGGGAATGGCGGAATAAATAAATTTTTACGTTTTAAAATTTATTTGTTTATTTGTATTTTATTTGTATTAAATATTTTATACTTGTTTTATTTGATTTATCTGCGAGATTAATGCCAAAAAACGTTATATTAATTTAATTGATTTAAAATTGGTTAAGGTATTAAAATATTTATGTTTATTTGATAATTTAATTTTAATTAATGAATTATAAAATAGTTTTCTTGATAAATTATGTTATATAATAACTCTATATTAAAATATATATATATATATATATATATATATATATATATATATATATATATATATATATATATCAGGTCTTGTGAAATGATCTGTAGAAGCATAGTAAGCTTGAAATATTAGTTTAGATGTCCGTCCTGAAATATTCTGAAACGGAATTTAAAGCGCGGATATTTGGCCTTTAAAGCTTTCTTTTTGGCTAACCAAAAATACTATGAAAAAAATATTAAGATAAATTATTTTATCATGTTGTTTGATTTTGATAATGGATAACATAAAAGAAAATTAAATATGATTAACAAATTTTAAAATGTTATGTATTTTAAAATTTCTTAATCCATAAAGTTAAACATATATAATTAATTTATGAAGTTTAAATTTTTTTTATTTTCCTTCACATTTTCCTCTTTATTTTGTTTTGTTGTACTTAAACAAGTTTAAAAGTTCTTTTGAAACTGGAAAATACAAAAGGAAAATAGAATAAATTTCTTATTTGATAAAATTACCAATATAGATATGATAGAGATAGAAAAACAATGCATGGGCCATACACTCGAGAGTAATAGATATGAACTAAAATATAATAAAAACTGTAATTACATCTCTAATAAATTCTTTTTTTTTTTAATAATCAAGATGTATTATTATTATTACTTTTATTATGATGTCATACATTATTATTATTATTATTTTTATTATGATGCCAAATGTCAATATATTTATAAATCATGTCATAAAAAATTTATTTTTCATTTTGAGATATGATTTTCTATGTTAAATAACTAAAAATCAAATTAAAAATTAATCCATATAATTATCATAAATAAATTAAAACAAATTGTTATTTAAAATATTTATCTGTATATAAAATAATGAAGGATAAAATTTAATTTTAAAAAGATAATAGCTAAAGAAAATTATTGAATAAAAATATTATCTCAAATTTATAAAATAATTAGGTAACATTTATTATAAAAATAAAAGTTTGTTTAAGAATTCACTTGGTGTATTTCCTTTTTCTCACAAATCCTTTTCCATATTTGCCAATGTTAAATATGATCAAAAGCATGATCAAAAAGTGGAAGGAAAAAAATAGCAGGGTAAAAAATAAGTTTAAAATTTAATAAATTAATTTTATATATTTATCCAAACACATTTTATTTATTTCTCTTTGTTAATTAAAAACTAAAAGAATTTAAAAACACTTACAATTTTAATTTTATTATATTTTATTTTATATTTTCCAAGGTGTAACCTATAACGAGAAAATATTTTTGGTTAGATCCCGTTTGAATCCTAAAGTCACAGAAAGAAAAATACAAAAGTAGGAATTATTTTTTATATTTGGTTTCACAATTGAAGATATAAAAATCAAATTTATAATCAAAAATCTTATCAAAATTTATATATTTTAGATTTTCTTGAGTACCCTTATAACTTATAAAACAAGTTTCAATAAATATATATAATTAATTCTTTCCATATATTAGAGAAATGAAGCGAAATGAGAGTTTAAATAAATGTATATCTGTTAATTTATTAGTTCTTTATTAATTATTTCTTTTTATTTTTTTTTTCTTTTTAGGTTTGAAACGAAGCCTTAATATATATTTTTTATTTTTTAGTACTTTCTGGATTCCAAACACACATAGCTAAAGAGTATTATCATTCCATGTGTTGAGATTTCCAACAGAAGCAACCTAAAATTCTAAAGGCAACAAAATAAAATAAAAATAAAACCAATTAAGACAAGGAAACTTGTGTGTCGGTGCAAGGAATAGCATGGACATTCCCTTCCAACCCAATTCATTTATTTGACTCAAGTATGATTGGATATACAATAAAATTTGATAATTTGGTAATGTAAATTATGTTTTCGATTACTCTAAGAATGGACAAGGGAATATCACCACAATGATTCATCCAAGTTTTTACAATTTAGTTGTCTATTTGAACCTAGATTTTGGGATATCCAGGTCAAATTTAGGTTAGGTATTTGTGTATCGACACCATTAACTCACGAACTTTAGTCACCGTTTAAAGTGATGATTTTTTCAGTATAGCTATTTTAACGGCACAGTTAAGCGAGATCAGTAATGTTATCCTTAGATTTTCACGTAATCACGAGAGATAAGCTAGTTGAGGAGTAGTTGTCCCAATGGTATTTAATTACAAAGGCAGATATATCTAAGAAAGCATAAAATTCATGCATCTTACTTTGTGCTCTACCAATATCGAGTATTCATCTTAATATATCGTATTGGAGCTGAAGCCTTGAATCATCTTGTATATCTGCAAGAAGTGGCGTAACCATTTAACATCTTCCAGCATTTGTCCCAGTCTTTATATTTCGTATTGATTGTGAATAGCGATAGCAGTTTGTTTTGAGGGATTTCGATGATACTCTTTGCACCTTCTAATATAAAAAAGACGTATCGCTCTAAGATTTGGTCTTTAAAATTAAAAATCGATTGGCATCCTTGTATCCTTCAAGTCTGACGGGAGATCTTGTATGAGTGTGCAGCTTACATGTAGTCTGATAAATATGCGTCTTTATTACTCATAATTCTAACCTGTGCATTTATACAAGACCTTTTTCGATGTAATCTACCTGGTTAGATATAGCATAAGTATGTATCGATTAACATGATTAGTTAAATACGTTGGAATTTTATTATCTGAAGTATTTTGCCGAGAAACACTCTTTCCTTTATTCTTGGAGAAATGTAGAGTTACTTCTACCGGTGAAGGCTATACCAGAATCATATTTGTTAAATTTTCCAAGAATATTGTCAGCGTAGTGTAATGTTGATTTAGAATTAAGATCGTATGATGTTCTTTTATTTTATTCCCAAAATTACATTATGATCTCGTGTCTTTCATGTCAAACTTTATAATTCAATGTTCTTGTTAGATGTAATCATCTTATCATCACTTCATGAGCGACCAAAACGTATCATTCTGCGTGCAAATCTGGAGTAGCGTATCAGTATTCTACGTCTTTGCGTGAAGGCAATGAAACATTCACGTCATTAAATTTTGAATCCCGAGTATGACATCGTAACGTTGTCGAATTTCTCGAAGTAATCATTCTTTCGGTGCTTGTTTTAATTCATACAAGGATTTCACTAATTTATGGACTTTTTTTTCTTGTCCTGGAGCAGAAAACCCTCAAGTTGCTCCATGTAGATTTCTTTATCCGATTCTCAGATTTAGAAAGGTTGTTTTTATCCATTTGATGTACTTAGAGTTCTTAGTCTGACAATTGAAAGCGCCATCCCATTATGGAGTTTATTCATCTTGGGAGGGAATATGTCAAAATAATCTGACCCTCGGTTGCACATGGCCTTTGATCACAAGTCTTACCTTGTATTTGTCTATTGATCAATCTACTTTCCTTTTCCTCTTAAAAACTCACTTGGAACTTAGAGGTTTACAACATAGTGGAAGATCCACTAGTTCCCAGGTATGGTTTTGTAGTATGGAATCAATCTCATTTTGAATGGCCTCTTTCCACATGAGACTCTCTAAGAGTTATTCTTGCTGGTTTGAGGAGTTCCCCTTGACACATATGTCAGAAAATTTAGACCAAAGAATTTTTCTATCCTTGCTCTTTTATTAAGCTTGGGTACCTCACTATCATTATTTTCATCCTGACTATTTCCATGAATAGTCTCCATCACTCGTTTTGATGAACTAGGTTTTTCCTTGGATCTGCATGGAAACGCATCCTCAAATAATGATGTATTCTTTGATTCCATTATCGCGTTCTTATGAATATCAGAGATATTCGACTCACGAACAAGAAATCGATAAGCAACACTATTATGTGCATAACCAATGAAAATACAATCAATAGTTTTAGGTCATATTTTCATCCTTTTAGGTGGAGGAACTGTCACTTTAGCCAGACATCCCCACACTCGCAAATATTTATAGGATGGTTTTCTTCTTTACATAACTCATATGAAGTCTTTTCTGCTTTCTTTTTAGGTACCTTATTCAAAAGGTAATTAGCAATTAAAT
Source organism: Tetrastigma voinierianum (assembly GCA_016808115.1). Taxonomy (NCBI): domain Eukaryota; kingdom Viridiplantae; phylum Streptophyta; class Magnoliopsida; order Vitales; family Vitaceae; genus Tetrastigma; species Tetrastigma voinierianum. The sequence goes on from JAEQBH010008943.1 coordinate 41,224, forward strand.
GGCTTATACCCATCGTATTTTGTGATAGAAGCCCAGAACTATCAACATTTGCATTCATCATTTCCTTTAGAGAGTGCAATTTTTTTTAACTTAGCCACTCCATTGGATTAAGGCAAATAATGATAGTGACCCTATCACGGGGTCCAGTTGACAGCGAAATCGACCTGCGGAAATCGCGTGTGTCTCATACCATGGAGACCCATACATGAGTAAAAATGGTTACGTCGGACCCATTACATCCGTACTCATCGGAAAATAATCAAGCATTTATGTTTTTATAGTTTCCATGCTGTTCACAAGATTTATACATGTTTACAAAATATTTTCGAAGCCACATTTCGGCTTTCTATTCTCAAAAGCGACCTCTCAGGGAGCGCCGTCTCCTGAATACTCCATATTACACGAAGAAGTCACATGTGGGTGAAACAACCAGATGAAGTGATAATCTCCCTACGAGGTTCTGCATACAAATGCGTATGCAATAAGCGTATATAAGCAAATCAATCGCATTTCAAGTACAATTATTCACTTTATTATATGAAATGTCATATCATCGTGAGATCTGACCATCATGCTCCTGACTTGAGTTAATGAGCTCCCTCACACTGGGATGCGAGTGTGAATAAAACCGGAGTCATCGTGTGGAACACCATGACTAACCCATTAGACTGACCCTCGAATTTTTATTTATCAAAACGATTTTCCTTTTCTTCCTTCTTTGTGGGCTACAGTTTCGAGTTTACAGTAAGGCGGCCTTGAACGCACCAACGTTTTAAATGAACTTATATCGTGGGATTAAGTATCCCTAGCAATGAATAACATTTGGGACTTTCACCACTGAGGATCTACCGACACTCCGCTGAAAACATGTAGTTTATCATTTGATCATTTTACGCTTGCTTCCTTGAATCTACGCAGCGAACTTTGTCTCATTTTTCGAGTTCTGACATTATGCTGCGGTGAATAAACCATACTGCACCCATCGGAGCTTGGCGTGTGACCCGTGCATATGAAATGCATGATACCAATGCATTTCCTTCATGTTACATGTATGAATAAACCTTACATGAAACATTCACAAACCATGGACAATTATAATTTATACGCCTAATATACCTCCATGCAAACCTTGTTAACACATCAAATAGCATGCATCAATATGCGTTTTATTGGCTGCGTATTATTGACAGCCCCGATAACACGCGAATTAGGTCCTGGAAACTTGGGACCATTCAACATGGTATCTTATGGTCCCTTCACGAGCATGAACGGTTTGGTTACAGCATCCTATCTGACATCGACAAACCATATAATCTAGAAACTTCGATTTCTAGTTCGGCTCTAACTCCACAGTCCATGGCCTGTGAAGCACGTAGTGAATTCATTACCTCCCAGTATTAGGCCCAATTCCCATGGCCTCTCGCTGGCCTCAATATGCAACCTACCATTATATAGCCCTTAGGCTAAAAAGTAAACATAGTAAGGAAAATATCATATAGTAGTTTGTCGAAACTCGACTTTTTGGTGTCCACACCGCGTGGGTGCGGCTGATGCCACGAGAAACTTTGGGTCACTCCCGAACTATCAGGCTCCGATTGTTCGGCCAGAAAATCCTCCCGACTCCCCTTATCCTTTCTCCTTTTCCTTTCTTTTCTCTCTGCCTTGCTATTTTCTTTCTTGTTCCTTTCTTCATTTCTTTTCTTTCCTTTTTGCTTTTCTATTATTTTTCTCTTTTCTCATCTCATTTCCCTTTCATTTTCTCCTCATTTTCTCCTTTCTCTTTGCATTTTCTCCTCCTTTTTGGAGCACACCACTCATCCGGTCATGGAGGAAATTTCCTCCTTTATTAAACCATTTGTGTAATAATCAAATTCACTCTTTATTCCTTATTTCATTATTTCCTTTTTATGACGTCATACGCGCATGGCTCCGTATGAGCCATGGGATCATTCGCTTTGTGGCTAATTATAAATTAAATTCTTTTCGAAGTGAATGCGTGGCTTTGTAAAGTGTCACTCTCTTAAGTGCCATGTGGCATCCCTTAACGCACTAACGCGCTGTGTCGTAAACCTTTACGCGTCTCAACGTGAAATTCGACTACTTCGGAATCGACAAAATTGGCGTGGTAAATTTAAATCTTGCGAATGATTTAGCGGAGAAGTGGTTGCGATAAATACGAGATGAAACATTTCGGGTTTAATAAAAATTCTTATTTCTTCTTTATCCAAAATCGTGGATTTTCTGGGGTTTCACAAATAAGGTGTTGTGGTTTCATGTATAATCTCATGTTGAGCATAAAGTCAACAAATGACGATTCATACTCACCACCTCGATCACTTCTTAGCACTTTAATTTTTTGTTGAATTGATTCTCAACTTTGTTTTTATAGAGAACAAATTTCTCTATCGTCTGATCCTTACTTTTAAGTAAGTACATATAATATTACTTGGTGCTATTGTTAACAAATGTAATAAAATATTTATTACCATCTCTTGTTTATACGAACTACAAATATATATTCTGTATGGATTAAGTCAGAGTCGGTGTCTTGGCCTGGCCTTTAAAGATGACACAGTCGATTTTGCCTCAACAAGGAGTTTCACACACTTATGCTTTGCATCAATTTGGAAGTTGTTATATGATTCAATTAGTACAATCTACGTAATTTATCATAATTAACATGCCTTAATCTATCATGTCATAGATTAAACTGACTCGAGAAACATGTAAGTAGAAATTGCTAGAAAGCTTTATTCATGTTTAGCAATTATAGTCATCACATTCAACTTCTACATACCATTGCTCACATACCCTTTTCTCAGCGTACGGCCACCACTTTTGGATGACACAAACTTGTTTGCTCCAACCAGCTGCTGAATCGCATGGTTGTTCAGCCAATAATAAATCACAAAGTTCTTTTGGATTTTAGGCACACCTGAGACATTGGTTAGAGTCAGCTCCTTCCCAAACGTCATCTTCAAGACCACTTTTCCTTGTGGCGATTTTGAAGTAGGATGTATAACCACGAATACCTTATAATTTTATAATAATTTTATTATATATTAGAACATAAATTGAGTGACTTGATTTTCAGGAAAGCGATAAATTGTTAAATAGTAAAAAGTGAAATGAATATGTGAGCATATGATTAAATATTATATGCTAAAATGATAAATTGATTGAACCCGGAAATAAACCCAAGTGAAAAATGGCAAATTTGGAAAAATGTAAAATGAGGACCTAAGGGTCATTTAAGAAAATGTTTATGTGTTTTAGTGCAAATAGAAGAGATATATGTGTTATAAGTAAATTGAGGCAACTTAAATCCAAAAATGGGTTTTTGATGTGCCAAACATGGCCTTAGGAGGAAATGGGTTGCCAAGACCATTTGGTGAAGTCATTTTGCAAAAATGTTTTTGGAGGCAAGTGAGAGGAGAAAGCTAGGGTTTTGCAAGAATAAGTGATTTTGGTATGATTTCTTCCCATTATTGCTTCTAAATTATCAAGCATCTTGGGTGAAGAAGATTCAAAGAGATTTAAAGGTAAGAACCAAACCCTAGATTTCTTTAATGATGTTTGGATTAGAAAAACCCTAATCCATCCATGGGTTTTACTCATGGATTGGTTAGGATGATATTAGGATGCCTTTGGGAGTGATTCCCATGATTTGTTTTGAGTTTTGAGGATTTTTGGTGAAAAATCGCAAAAATGAGCAAAGAGAAAAACTGGACAAAAACAAACCCCAATGTCGTAGCGTAAGGCACCTGTGCGGCGTAGCCTTAACTACAACATGGGTTCACCCTCGCCATGAAACGAACTAAAGGCGAAAAGGCCTGCTTGGGTACACTACGATTGTAGGCGTGCTTTCTCTTGTGACGTAACGATGAACCTTTATTCTGAGGAATTTTGTTGATTTTGTTTCCGAAAGTCTCGTACTCGTACATCGATAGTTTAAGGACCCTAACAAATAATTCACTCGTGTTCACTAAGAATTTAAACTAAGGGAAACGTGATCAGACTCACAATTCTGATATTCGTTAAGTGTGATTAGTGCGTTCACTAAATGTGATGTGTGTGATTTTACTGTGTGGACTCATGAGGATCACCTAACTAGGATCTAGATTGACTCCGGCAGAAGGTAAAAAGAAAGAGATGTATCGGGTTTGTTCTATCTTCTCCTATTCTCGTTTCAATATTTGAAATGTTTCGTTTCCTAAATTTATAAAGACAAGCATATTGATTTTGTCACGCCCGAGGCACGAGAGACCTGGACCGACACTTCACCGCTTTTTTTTTTTTTTTTTTTTTTCGGAGCCGAACTTGTACCTATGGGTATACAAAATTTTCGTAATAACAAAAATCATTTACATATACAAAAGAACTACCACTAAAGTGGTGTCCACTTCAAAATCTATACACATATATCGAGTCTCATTTACATACACAAAATCAGATTTTTACATTTACAAATCGTAGCACTAACCTACATGTAGTGAACTCCCTACTAGTGTGTCGGACGGCAAAGATGGAAGTTTCATGCGACGTTTTCTCTCGTACCTACACTGACATTGAACCCGCTAAGCCTTTACGCTTAAATGGAAACATATGACTTATACAGAAACACATGCACTATTACTCATTTATAAGGAGCATATAACAGTAATATATATACATTAATATATATCAGAATTTTTCATTAATTCAAACAGCAGTATATACACATATTTCTACTTATAGAGAACGTATACTTGTTGAGATCTCCCAAAGGACATATATATCGAACTTATACTGATACTTGTCTCGAACTTATAATTATTCAGATCTCCCAAAAGACATCTAATTAAACTTTGTCGACTAATACTTATATCCGCATCTATCGTGAGGAGGTACCTGAGCTTAGACCTTTATCGAGGCAAATTCGTGATGTACTACAAACTTATAATCGGGTACTTCAGATTCTATACTCTATACTACTGAAAGCATATCCTCGGTTTTACTTTAACTTATACTTGTATTACCTGAGTTTATTCAGATTTCTGGATCTTTTATACTCAGAATTTTATATACTTGTCTTACGGATTCATACTGTGTTAGCGTGAGCTTATTCTCAGATTTAATCTTATACTTGCATTACTTTAACATATACTTGTCTTACAGATCTTATACTGGTGTTACAGAGCTTATTCTTGTATTTCGGATCTTATACTTGTGTTATGGAACTTATACTTGTCTCATGGATCTTATACTTGTGTAACAGAGCTTATTCTTGTATTTCGAATCTTATACTTGTATTACGGAACATATACTTGTCTTATGGATCTTATACTGGTGTTACATAGCTTATTCTTGTATTTCGGATCTTATACTTGTATTACGGAACTTATTCGACCTTATTCTTATGCGAAGGTAGCTGTAGGTACTATAAGTCGGAACATATCAAAAGTCTATCAAATACATACAAGGTCGATCGACTTATGCATACGACATTAGTCTGCACAGGTCATATCGCAAGATCAAATACATATAAATGTAGTTCATACAAAGATTCAAAACATATCCAAAACAAATAGGATTTATATGTTTATATCATAATCAGACTTATACATATTCATGTCACAGATCTCGATTCGCTCCTTCTTTACATGTTTCATGACTTTGTTCTACAACGGAACGTATGGCACCCAAGGGCACACAAATACTTGATGTATATGCTAAGCATACCGGGGTCTTATTCATGTACTTTTATATATACATATCTATACGCTACTCCAGACCAAACCATGAATGAGATAGACAAAGTATGCCAAGAACCCGAAGGTATGGTATAGTACTGAACGGATACGCGTCGCTTCACGCAGCTGCCAGGCTGCCGTAGCACCAGCGTGAGTGCGCCAAGACCGATCGTAACTTGCCTACCCACGCGTGAGGTGCCAGAAGACTCAGCAGAGTGTCGGCACCGATCGTAACGTACCGCCCACATAACAAAAGTGTCAGAAGATTCGGGGCAGGAGCGCCGAAGACTGATCGTAACGCGGTCTCGCCAATGCACGTAAGGCGTCGTGAGCACCAGCGTGAGTGTCGGGCACCGAATGTAACGTGTCTCGCCACGCAATGTGAAGTGTCGAGCACTGGGCCAGTTGAGCCGGCTATCATCATATATGTCTTGGTCATTTAATATCCTAGCCTTAGGCAAATATACAATTATACGTGTTCTCTGAACTTATCATTTTATTATTTTCTTCTATACTCCTCTACATATCAAATCTACATATATTGCTATTTCTTGGTCATATCTATCTCTTTCCTTATCACGTATTTAGTACACTTGGTACAAAAATTCAATTGTCAGACAAGATGTGGGTACCAAATGCCATTAAATAGAATATGGTTAGATTCTAGACTCAATGAGCTTCCATGCAGCCCAAATAACACCCAAAATGTAGCCCCAACGAAGGAGTTATGCAAATCGGCAGCTCACGGCAAATCGAAACTGGCGAAGACTTATACAGCAGCTAGCAGCCTAATCGGTTTTGCCTTCATTTTGGACTTATTATAAGCTCAATATTGTATCAAGCCATATATGGATGGATTTACACTAAAGCGGCTTCCATATAAATTAAGACCTAAAACTAGCCTGACGGTTGGGCTTACACGTCCAAATTTGATGCTTAAAGCGTGTGGCCACGCAATTGCGTGGAAACCCACACAATGGCGTACCTGAGGGCTGCAAATTTGAGCCAAGCCACGCAATAAGGGCTTCCACAAGACCGGCTAGGAGAGAGCTCCTAAGCAAAGACCGATACACTCCAATTCTTGGACCAAACCATCCCTGAACTCTTGTCCACCGACCACATTATCCTCCCAATCGAGGCCACAAACATGCCACTTAACATGGGTACCAAACATGCCAAAAACACTCAAGATAAAACCATCCTACAATCAATACCAAAATCATACTCATTCTATACTTTCCATACATGTAACTATTTATTTGTGCATTTCTACATGTGTTGTCTAATCGTATACTTCTTAATTCATGTATTTTATCATATATCCATTTCATATATTCCCATATTCATATCATATTATTTAGTCATATATATTGTTATTCTTTATCTAATTTATATCCTTCAATACAGTTCAGGACTGCCCAAAGGCCAGTCCCAAAAAGTTCCAATATTCAGTCCCAAAATTTTGGGATTAAATCACATGGCCTATTACGACCCCGTAAACAACCTATGTCATTACATGACTTTTTATTCAAAGTAGGAAAAAATTTTTACCTGCAGCCTGACGAAACTCAAGATTTTAGTACCATCGTAGCTCGCACAATGCGTGGATCAACTTTGTCTCGGTTCGATCAATTCTCGATCGTCGTAATGTCAGACATCTGCAAAAATACTTAAATTCAGCTTTTTTCGAACTTCTACTTGAATTCTCCTACAACCAAGGTTTTAGACTCACGCGTAGCCTTTGTCGAATAGATTAACTGCTCTGGCCGCACGACTTCGACTACCAAACCCGAGGACAAGAGAAAAGCGAAGAAAATAAAAAATAAAATACCCCATCTCTCTCTCGGCTGCTCCCAAATCTCCTCCTCCTTATTATATATATATATATATATATATATAGCCAAAGGTGGGGCCCACATATCCCCTTGTCCATCTTTGGCCCGTTTCACTCAAACACCGATTTCGTCTGGGCTCAAAGCTTTCTCTTCAATAATCTTAAACGAACATTCTTAAATATTTACTTGGCGGCTTTTTCTAAAAATCCTATTGGGGTTCATTCAACTTGTTACTCGAAATTTGTGAAAATCTGACCGTCGAATCACGAACCCGATAGGTAGCTAGATTTCGCGAGACGATTCCAACGGTGATGTCCGTTTCATCATCCAAGATCTAGAAATTTTCCAGAATTTTCCAAAGCGACAAAATTACCGTTTTGTCATTTTTCTTAAAAAGGTCATACAATTTTAACTTATTTTATACCCTAAACATGTTATAAAACTATTATGGTATATTTTGGGGTATTAATGATTTGTTTTAATTGATTTGAGGCAAATGATTGTGAAATGTTTGCATATGAAAATTGCATGAGTATTGAAAATAAACTGTTTATACAAATGTATATATTGTACTGTATTTTGCTATAAAGGATTTGAACGCCCTTAATAGAATGTTAACCATTTAATTCGCATTAAGGATAGATTAGTATACCAATAAGGGTCAAATTAGCAAGATCGCAAACAAACGTATTTACGCTACACTCCGACGCTGTACCGACAAAGATCGATATTGTTCACGAATTGATTTTTAATAATCACGCAGCCCCAATGGGATCAGATTTCATGTTATAAAACAAATGTTTTTATACCGTCTCGCGTACTCGCAGGGATCAGGCTTCTGCACTCGATATCCTCGATACCGAAACATGTTAAATTCGGCAAGTGGCATAACCGAATTGATTTTGAGATTGTTAACATATTGGAATTGAAAAGAATGATTGCAAATTGAAATGAAAAGAGTATCGCTGGAACGATGATTTGTTATAATGATTTATCGGTGATACGAAAAGATATATTTTAATGATCAATGAACCATAAATGATTGTATATGAAATAAGATATGTGACATTGTATCGACATTGATCATTCAAAAGTATTTGAAAGTATCGCTTTAGCAAATTGCTTGATTCGACTTAAACCGGAATTGAAGAATGGAATCAGATAGAAACCAATGAAGATGAAAACGCTTACAGATTGTTTTTATCAACGCAGAAAATCGAGCGATTGATAAACGATCGGGAAGCTGACTCGGCATTTGATTTGACTTAAACTTAAACTGAAGAATGGAACTATATAGAACCACTAAGCATGAAAATGCTAACAGATTGTTTTTATCAACACGGGCGTACCGGTTATCGAGAAAGCATTAAAAGCGAACCCAAGGTCAAGGAGCTCAGAGTCATTCAGAAAGTTCACGGAGTATGCTCCGTCACGTGCATCCTCACCATTTTTGAGCATAACATTGTTTTGTAAACAAAAGGAGTAAACTCGAAATTATTTTGTAACTATATCTAAATTTGATTTTGGACATTATGTTATAAATGGAATAAAATGCAATTTTTGGTTAAATGCATATTTTGGAAAGGAATTGCATTGAATTTGTAAATGTTTATGTGGCTCGCTCTGAAATCAAATCGCCAAGAAAGATTCGAGAATCCAAACGCGATATTAACGAACGATTCGATAAACACTGATCGATGGCTTCTACGGCGTCCCCGGTTTCAGCCCGATCCGCCAACCGGCCTGCCGGCTCAAATTTCTACACTTAAGTGGTATCAAAGCCTAGGTTTAGGCGTTTCTAGAAAAAGACCCTAAACGAATTTGTAAATGGATTTTGAAAATGGTATTCGAAGACATTGCATTTGCATATGTTGATGAGACATGACTCTAATAATGCATCTTCGGCCGGGTCTTAATAGATATATGGATAGTCTCAAATCCCTTGTGGTCGAGGATGACCAGGGAATCCCCCAAACAAATTCGGGCCGGTATTGGAAGGTGGACAAGACCTTATGCTCCACTGAAGAATGAATCAAAACAAGTGGCAGGAAGATTATGGGTATCCTCCAACCGTTAGCTCAGTTTGCAAAGAGCCTAACTACCAGAATTGTTCATAGCAATGAATACCATTAAGAGAATGGCAAGGTACTAACCGATAGACTTTCTTGGAAAGAAAGAAGATGAGCCTTCAATGGCAGAGAATTGGCTCGAAAGGACCAAGCGAATACTTGTGCAAATGCATTGCACAATAAAAGAGAAGTTAGAATGTGCGACCTCCCTACTACAGGATGAGGCTTATTAGTGGTGGGTATCCGTGACCACGACCGCACCATCAGAGAGAGTAACATGGAAGTTCTTCTTAGATGAGTTCAAGAAGCACTATGTGGGTCGCATTTATCTAAACAATATGAGAGGAGAGTTTCATAATCTGAAGCAAAGACAGATGAGTGTGACCGAATATCAGAGAGAGTTCACTTATTGAAGCAAGTATGCTCGAGATAATTAGTGAGTGAGGAAGAAAAGTGTCGTAGGTTTGAAGATCTACCTTTAATGATCATTTTCAGGCCCAAGTCGCTGATTTTGCCATGAAGATTTCTCTAAAATTGTGACTTGTGCATTGAATGTGGAAAAAGTAAAGAAATAGGAAAATGAGAGAAAAGAGAACAGATAAAAGACAAGGAAAGAAAAACCTGACTACCCAGTCGGAGAATCACAAAGAAAGGAAGAAAATTTAGAGGACCATGTGGTTCCATTCAAATTCTATAGCTCAGTGGGATCACTCAAGCTACCTAATAGGAATATTACCACCCAAGACTTATCAATTACGAGTACACCAGGAGGTGTTTCTCGAGGACATACTACTCCTCATTGCTCCCATTGTGAGAAAAATCACAGTGAGAATGCTGAGACTTATAGTGCTTATTGATCAGGATCAACCGAAAGAGAAGAGAGATTGTTTTGTACTGCTCATTTACAACACCTTAGACTCAACTGGCACTAAAGGCAACAAGAGTGTTGCATCATCAAGCATTCCAAAGCAAGTAACTCAGACTAAGGGTAGACAGGATGCACGTGCTCAAGCTAGAGCATATGCAATGAAGGCAGTGGAAGATACCGACGCTCCAAATGTGATAGTTGATAATTTCCAAATCTTTGATACTATTGTACATGCATTGATTGACCCCGAGTCAACCCACTCATATATTTGTACTGACATACCTAGTTTGGGAAATTTACCGAGGAGTGAAACCGAGTATGACATCTTTGTGACGAACCAACTCGGGCATAGTGTTATTGTGAATAGAGTGTATAGAGATTGCCCCATCCGGATACGAGAGTATGAGTTTCCTGGGGATTTGATTGAATTATCCTTTAAGGAGTTTAATGTGATTTTAGGGATGGAATGGTTATCCCGACACCAAGCAATAGTCGATTGTAGAATGAAAAGAGTGGCCTTAAGAACACCGAATGAGGAAGAAGTAACTTTCATCGGCGAGAGGTCGAATCACCTCTCTAATGTGATATCCACAGCCACTGCAAGAATAATGGTGCGAAAAGGATGTGAAGCCTATTTAGCTTATGTGATTGAAACGGTAAAGGCAAGGCCTAGTATATCCGATATCCCTACCGTTAGTGACTTTCGACGTGTTTTCTAAGAGTTGTCAGATTGCCTTACGTAGGAGATTGAAAGTTTGCTATAGATGTTGTACTGTGTAGCCAAGCATCGACATCCATTACACCATACCGAATGGCTCCAGTGGAGCTAAAGGAATTGAAATTGCAATTGTAAGAACTAATAGAAAAAGGGTTTATTCAACCAAGTGTATCACCATGGGGAGCTCCCGTGCTTTTTGTTAAGAAGAAAGATGGTACACTTCGACTATGTTTTGATTATAGACAACTGAATAAGTTGACAGCGAAAATAAGTATTGTTACCTGCACTGATGATTTGTTCGACCAACCAAAGGTGCAAGTATCTTTCGAATATAAATTTGCGATCCGGGTATCATTTGAGAATTAAAGATGGATGTATAAACCCATCGCTAGGAACGCGATATGGACATTATGAGTTCCCTCAGAATGTCGCTTTGGTTTGACAAATGCTCCAACTGGCCATAGACCTAATGAATCGTGTTTTCTCCGAATCGTAGGATTAGTTTGTCGTGAGTATTCATCGACTTTACATTCAGGTATTCAAAAGATAGGGAAAATCACCACACACACCTTCTGCAGTGCTGCAGACTCGAGAAAAGAGTTGCTTGTATGCGAACCCAGCAAGTGTGAGTTTTGGTTGAATGAAGGGTCCTTTCGGGGCGCATTGTATCAAAGAAGGAATTCAGTGGATCCAAAGAATAGAAGTGGTTGTTGAATGGAAGCCACTAAGAAATGTTACGTATGCTGTGAGTTTCGGGACTCATGTGTTACTACGTAAGATCTCGCGCAGGCTTTCATGACCGTGTACTCATGACAAGATTTCTCTTTAAAAAATGTAAAGTATGAATGGAGTGAAAAATTTCAAAGAAGTTTTGATAAGTTGAAAGCATTCTTAACCGAGGCTCCGATTCTTACTCAACCGACCTGCGGTAAAGAATATGTGATCTTTAGTGATGCGTCACTAAATAGACTTGGATGTGTCCTAATGCAAGAGGGTAAAGTGGTAGCCTATGCTTCAAGACAGTTGAAGCCACATGAGAAGAACTATCCCATGCATGATTTAGAATTAGCCGCAATTGTATTTGTGCTGAAAATTTGAAGACATTATTTGTATGGAGAAAAGTGTTTCATCTACATTGATCATAAGAGTCTTAAATATTTGCCCTCACAACGAGAGCTTAATTTGAGACAACGAAGATGGATGGAAATTGATAAAGATTATAACCTTGATTGATTATCACCGAGGCCAAATGTAGTGGCCGACACTTTGAGTAAAAAGTCAATGCAAACGCTTCGAGCGTTGAATGCCAATTTGTCATTATCAGACGATGGTACCGTAGTAGCAGAATTGTTAGCGAGACCGGATATGTTGAACCGAGAGTTAGAATCACAAAAGAAAGATGAAAAAATTGTTGCCATAATGAGTTAGATTGGAAACGGTAAAGAGACCGAGTTTATAGTGAGAGAAAATGGAGTTTTGTATTATAAAGATTGAGTTTGTGTACTCGATGATAATGATTTGAGGAAAGCCATACTTGAAGAGGCACATAGTGGATCTTTTTCTATCCATCCCGGTAGCACAAAGATGTATCGAGATTTAAAAATGTCATTCTGGTGGTCTGGAATGAAAAGAGATGTATTAGAGTTTGTAATCAAGTGTTTGGTGTGTTAAAGAGTAAAGGTAGAGAATCAAGTTCATTCAAGATTATTGCGCCATCGTAATACCGAGGAAAATGGGACCGAATTACTATGGATTTGTGGTCAGTTGGCCATTACCGTGAGTGAAGCATGATCGCTTTGGGTCGTAGCAGATCGACGACTGCCGCTCACTTCACAAAAGGAACCAACTATTCGCTGATAAGCCAGCAGAGTTGTACATCGCTGGAAATAGTTCAATTGTATGGGATCCTAATATCCATTATTTTATCGAGATCCGGTGGTTTACTTGAGATTTTGGGGAAAATTGCAAGAGGCCTGGGCACTCGACCGAATTCTCAAAGACAGTTGTTCCACCCACAAAAGTGCATGGACACCGAGAGAGTGATCTGCATTCCGAAGATACGTTAAGGAGTCAGGTGATCGACTATGAGGGTAGCTGATGTACATTATTCCTTAGTTGAATTTGTGTACAACAACAGCTTCCAATCGAAGATTGAATGGCGCCTTACGAGGCTTTATATGGAAGAAATGGAATTATCAGGTTGGACTAATTGAGTGAAAAGAAAGTGATTGGCCTCGACTTGATACAAGAGACTGAAGAAAAAATGAAAATGATTAGAGAAAGATTGAAGGTGGCAACCGATAGACATAAATCATATGCCAACATGAAAAGAAAAGATATCCGATATGAGATCGGCGAGAACGTGTTTTTGAAAGTATCGCCTTGGAAAAAGGTGATGAGATTTGGGAAAAATGGCAAGTTGAGTTATAGATTTATTGGCCCCTATGAAGTGATTGAAAAAGTGGATCCAGTGGCATACCGTTTAGCATTACCCCTGGACCTGGAAAAGATCCATGATGTTTTCCATGTCTTTATACTGAGGAGGTACCGATCGGACCCATCACATGTAGTCTCTTCGGAGATAATTAAGCTTAGACCGGATTCGATATACGGCAAGAAGCAGAGATTCAGGTCTTGGCGAAAGAATGATGGAACAAAAAAGATTTCTAATTGGTCAAAGTGTTTGCGGGAGAAAATATAAAGACCGAAGAAGCCACTTGGAAAAGTGAAGAAACGATGCGGCAACAATACCCGCAACTATTTAAATAAGGTAAATTTCGAGGAAGAAATTTTCTTAAGTGGGGGAGAGTTGTAACGCCCCAAAAATACCCTATAATTTTTATAATAATTTTATTATAGATCTGCATAAATCGAAAGCCAAACTTGGGCTTTTCCGAAAACTGATAAATCATAAATAGTGAAAAGTGAATGAATATGAGCATACATTAAATATTATATGCAAACAGTAAAATTGATTGAACCCGAAATAAACCTGCGAAAAAGCAAAATTTGTAAAATGTAAATGATGACCTACAATTATTTTTGAGAAAATGTTTGTGTTTTAGTGCAAATAAAAGAGATACATGTGCTATAAAGTAAATTGAGGCAACTTAAATCCAAAAATGGGTTTTTGATGTGCCAAACATGGCCTTAGGAGAAATGAGCTTACTTAAGACCACATTCGTCTTGGAGTTTTTCACAGTAAAATGTTTTTGACAAATGGAGACAAAGCTAGGTTTTGGGTAAGAAGAAGTGATTTTGAGCGATTTCTTCCCATTCATCGCTTTCTAAATTATCAAGCATACTGGGTGAAGAAAATTCAAAGGGGTTTAGGGAAGGTAAGAACCAAACCCAGATTTCTTTAATGATGTTCGTTGAAACTCAATCATCCATGTTTGTCATAGTTGTTTAGATGATATTAGATGCCAATGGGAGGATTCTGATTGTAGCTTGAGTTTTGAGGATTTTTGTGAAATGAGCAAAGAGAAAACTGGGCAAAACAAAGTTCCACACTGTAATGTAAGGTAATTCCACGCGCAAGATAGCTCTGACTAGCCGTGGTCAGCCTTTGCCGAGGCGAGGCCGAAGGGCCAAAATGCCCCCACCACCCCGGCACGCCATAAATAGAGTCAGTATACGCTACAGACACCGCCTCACGCTCGTAATTTTGTTGACTTATTTCAAGTCTCGTACTCGTACACCAATAGTTTAAGGACCCTAACAAATGATTAATGGGGGTTCAATTAAGAATGAAACTAAGTGAAAAACATACCGTACCTTGCCGCCTTGGCGATATTCGTTAAGTGTGATTAGTGTTAGTTCACTAAATGTGATGTGTGTGATTTGGTAGGGACCGGTGAGGATCACCTAACCTAGGATTGAGATTTGATTTGCAAGGCAAAAGAAAGAGAGATAGATCGGGTTCGTTTCTATCTTCCTATTCTCAGTCACAATTGAAAAGTTTGTTCTAAATTTATAAGACAAGCATATTGATTTGTTTTAATTGATTTAAGGCAAATGATTGTGAAATGTTTGCATATGAAAATTGCATGAATATTGAAAATGAACTGTTTATACAAACGTATATCGTGATCGTGATTTTGCTATAAAGGATTTGAACGCCTAATAGAATGTTAACCGCGAATTAAGATTAAGCGATATATCGTATACCAATAAGGGTTAAATTAGCAAGACACGAATCAAACGTATTGATGTGTCACCCAATTAGCTGTTCAGCGCGGGACAAGACGGCAGCTGCTCATTTAATCGATTTAATAACCACAGCCCCAACGACCGCATCGTGTTATAAACAAATGTTTTTATACCGCTTGCAAACGCCAAGACCGCGTCTGATTCCATATCCTCGTATATTGAAAACATAGGTTAAATTCTAAGCACAAACTTAATCGGGATTTAAGATTGTCGTATATATCGAATTGAAAAGAATGATCGCAAATCAACGAAAGAAAGATCGCAAATGCATGATTTGTTATAAATGATTTACTACATATGAAAGTGTATATTTGGAATGATCAATGAACCATTAATGATTGTATATGAATAACTCAAATAAGTATATGTATTGTATTGACATTGATAATTCAAAAAGATTTGAAAGTATCGCTTAGTAAAATTGCTTAATTCACTTAAAACCTAAACCGAACAACGAATCAGATAACCACTAAGCATGAAAATGCTTAGCGATTGTTTTATCAATGCGCAAGTACCGAAAAAGATTGATAGCGATCGGAAGTCGAACTCGCATGATTTTGACATTTAAATTGAAATCAAGAATGGAATCAGATAACCACTAAGATTTAAATGCTTAAAGTATCGCTTTTATCAATGCGAGGCACGTAGTGAATCGATAATGATTAAAACGGACCCAAGGTCAAGGAGCTCAGAGTCATTCATAAAATTCATGGAGTATGCTCCATCACGTGCATCCTCACCATTTTTTAGCATAACATTGTTTTGTAAACGAAAGGAGTAAACTCATAAATTATTTTGTACCTATATCTAAATTTGATTTTGGACATTATGTTGTAAATGGCATAAAATGCCATTTTTGGTTAAATGCATATTTTGGAAAGGAATTGCATTGAATTTGTAAATGTTTATGGGCTTGCCTTAAAATTGAACGCTCCGCAAAGATTTGAGAATGCAAACGTTTATGTTAACGAAAATGTATTTTATAAACGAAATTGATCACGGCCTACGCGCCCCCAGTGGTTTCTGGGCCTGATTCGCCAACCGGCGCCTGCCGGCTCGGGTCGCCACACCGACTTCATGAACACCTTTTCCCGCCCACTTACTCAAAGGTGGAGAACATCTTCTTTTTCAAGCATACATGATGGGTAGCACTAGTGTCAATCCACCATTCCTTGGGATTGGATCTCACCAAGTTCACCTCAGATATTACTACAATAAGGTCAATGTCAAAAACATCCTTGGAGATGTCGTCAACTATCGTTTCGTGGCTTGTTCCTCTCAACTGCAATCGAAGATTTGTGACCTTGCTTCCACAATTGAAGCATTTCCTTGTAACTTTGTTTCGGAGACCTCCTTTAGGTCCTAACTTGTAAACTTTCCCTTTGTTGTGCTTTTGTCTGGAACTCACTAAGTGACATTGTTTGTCTCGCTTCTATTGAAGTGTATTCTTTCTTATCAAACTCTTTGTTATCTTCTTCAATACGAAGCCTAACAAACTATCCTTTACGCTAATTTTCACTTTTGTTTTGATGTGAATTTGCTCTTCCAAGCTGGAGTGCAAGCTAATAACGGATACCACTTGGAAGTACCATTCCCTCAACGTGTATCTCATGGATGATCACTTGAAGTTTTTGGACTTGACTAACCACAGTTTTGGAATCTACCATTTTAAAGTCAATGAATCAGCCCATGATGAATTTCTTGGTCCTAGCATCCTTGATTTTATATTTACGATCTAGAGATTCCCATAACTCCTTTGTTGAACTCTTAGTATAATAAACATTATACAAAGACTCAATCAACCTATTCAAGACATAATTTTTACAAAGAAAGTTTGAATGCTTCCAAAGATTCATCACATCGATGACTTGATATCGTGCTCGCTCTTCCTTAGTTTCTGGAGTCTTCTTTAGTCAAGAATCTCAAGATTCAAAGTGGTCAGGTAGAATAACATATTTTGCTGCCACCGTTTAAAGTTTGGTCCATTGAACTTTTTGGGCTTTTCCCCTTGAGAAACAAAAACAAGCCCAGAAGTGTGCACCATTGTTGCTTGGGCAATTACAGCAAGGGCAGCCACTTAGCCAGATTCAGGCACACAAGTATTGTTGGATTCA
This sequence comes from Tetrastigma voinierianum, assembly GCA_016808115.1. Classification (NCBI taxonomy): domain Eukaryota; kingdom Viridiplantae; phylum Streptophyta; class Magnoliopsida; order Vitales; family Vitaceae; genus Tetrastigma; species Tetrastigma voinierianum. The sequence goes on from JAEQBH010008943.1 coordinate 58,772, forward strand.
AAAGTCATTTTCCTGCAAAACCCGACAAAAAATGTCAAGCTTTTCCTTTTCAAAAGAAATGAAAATTACATTCACAAAGTATCTAGGAAAGACTAGTAGATATGTTCCATAAGTAACCAACCCCTCTCAAACAATATTCAGCTTCCTAGGAAAGATTTGAGGGTCACAAAACTAATTTCACTTAAAATCCAACCTCCTGAGATAGAACTTATCAGATAGATACCTTTTCAATTTTCAAAAGAAAATTGACCCACACCCTTATAAGATTATTATTCCAATAGCTCAACTTAAAGTGAGTTGTAGCCATGGATAAAAATATCGCGATATATCATGTATTGGAGTCAATCGATACGATATACAACATCGATAATCGGTTGACATAAATATCGGCAAAAAATCAACAATATCGTCGATATATCAGCGATATATCTGTAACGCCCCAAAAATACCCTATAATTTTTTTATATATCTCAGTATAAATTGAGTCAAACTCGTGATCGGAGCCAAGTAACGAATATCGATTGCTATTCGATGTTGATTTGCATTAAACCCAAATCTCACCAAGTGAAAATGACAAATTTGGAAACGCGAAAAAACGGAGGATCTAAGAGTCAATGGTAAACAAGTTTTTATATGTCTGGGCGTAAATACGGGAATTTACAAATAGGAATAAGTAGAGTTAGATTGCCATTTGGGACTTAACCCAAATGCATTTTGTAACCAAACAAGGCCTCAGGAAATGAGATATTAAAAACCAAATAGTAGAAAAAAATGAGAAATGGAAAATAGGGTGGAAGGCCAAACATGGTCTCATACTAATGAGCTTAAAAGACCAAAAGTAGTCTTGGAGCTCATTCTTGAGCAATCACGTTTTGAGAGGGGGTGATAAAGAGTTATTGTGGCTGAAGAATATCCAGATTTTGGTGGGAGATCATCCCATTTTTGGTCTCCAAGTGATCAAAGAGGAGAAGGGAGCTAAAGCATAGGGTTCCAAGAGAGCTAAGGTGAAGAACACAACCCAGTTTATTTTAATGATGTTTGAGTTGAAACCCTAAATCATCCATGGATTTGCTTGTAGATTGGTTTAGAAATGATGTTAGGATGTTACAGAGTGATTACAGATTATTTTGAGTTTTGAGGTGTTTGGAATGAAAAATCACGAAGAGGAAATTATGGTGTTTCAAAGGAGATAAGCATAATTTTTTTTCAAACCAACGTTTTGTTTTGGCCATAACTTACCATTTCTATCCTAATCGAGGATTCAAATTGCTAATTACACTAAACTTATAGTAGAACAAACTTCATGAAGTAATGGTACCCGAATTTGACCCAATTGACCCAGAATTGCTACAGCTGATGTCCTGCTTGATAAATTCTGGTTCAATTCTGAAGCAGTTATGCTTTGAGATAGTTTTATACTTTAGACCATGCTCGAGTTTCACTCATCCTAATCGAAACATTCAAATTTCTAGAACTGTAGACTTCAGAAATAATTTACTTTAAGGAATGGTATACAATCTGTAATCTCAAGGTCCAGAATCCTTCAAAGGAAAACTATGTGCAAGAAAAAAATCTGCTTGCCTTGGTAAATTAGAGAGTCTGAATATAAAATCCATGTAATTTGAGTTTTTGGGATCCAAATTGATGATTCCACTTTGAAGGAAACCTAAGAATCATGATTCAAACAGTTAGAAGTGACCATTACCAATTTATGGAGTTAAGACTCTAAATTGAGAAAAACAGTAGGTAACCGAAAGGAATCAAGATGTCGACCGCCACATAAAAACGCCATAACTTGTGCTCAAAGACCAATTGGGATGATTCAAATTCCTAATACAACAGACTAATAGAGCTATACTTTTCATACATTATGGTTAAATATGACTCAATTGTCCCTAATTTTAGCGAAAAGTTTAGATTTAGATATATCAACCCTAAACTAAAAATCCTAGAATTCACAAACGATTTTTCTTTATTACTTTGATTGTGAAATATGTGTGATGGATTAGGATTAACGAGGAGGAAAGTCCGAGTTGAGGTCGAGATTCCGAGAACATGAATTAAAGGACGACAATCTTTTTGGGTTTGTTCTACCGACTTCTATTTCCTCGTTTCAAGTTTTTGTAAGTTTGTTCTACTATAAGTCTAGTGTAATTAGCAATTTGAATCACTCAATTAGGATAAGAAATGACTAAGTTATGGCCAAAACAAAAACGTTGGTTTGAAAAAATTCAAGATTCTCCTGAAACACCATAATTTCTCTTCGCGATTTTTCAAACACTCAAAACTCAAAATAAATCATGTCAATCATCTAATGACATCCCCACATCATTCTAAACCAATCACAAGCAAATCATGGATGATTTAGGGTTTCCTAACCAAACATCATTAAAATAAAATTCTAAGGTTTGTGTTTTGCCTTTAATTTGAACCCTATGCTTTAGCTCCCTTCTTCCTCTTGATCACTTGAGACCAAAATGGGGATGATCTCCCACCAAAATCTGGCTATTCTTCAACCCTAGCTCTTCTCTCTCACCCTCTCAAAACGATTGCTCAAGAATGAGCTCAAAGACCACTTTTGGTCTTTGCCTATTTTAAGTGTAAGGCCATAAGTCATTTCCACCCTATTTCCATTTCTCATTTTTTTTTTTCTACTATTTGGTTTTTTTAATATCTCTTACTCCTCAAGGCCTTGTTTTGTTACAAAATGCATTTTGGGTTAAGTCCTCCCAAATGGCAATCTAACTCACACTTATTCCTATTTGCACTTAAAATTCCCATATTTACACTTAGACATATAAACTTGTTTACCATTGACTTTAGGGTCCTCATTTTTCACATTTCCAAATTTGTCATTTTTCACTTGGGTAAATTTTTCTGGTTTAATCTTTAAATCACTTATCAAATAACAATCAATATTCATTTAACAACTTAAATACCCAAGTTTGAATTCAATTTATACCCAATATATAAAAATTATAAAAAAAAATTATAGGGGTATTTTCGTTATATAACTCTCCCCTCACTGGTACTATTCGAAATTACCTTAGATGAACAAATATGATATTGTTGCTCGCATTGCTTCTTCACTTTCCCAAGGGCTTCCTCTGCTTTATGGTTTCTCCACAAAGACTTCGAATTAACTGAATCTTCTTGCTCGCGTTTTTTCACTTCCCGAAAGCAAGATTCTAATTCTGGCCTTCTTCATATGTCAAACTGATCTAAGCTCAATTGGCTCGAAGAGATTACATGTGATGGGTCCGACGGCACCTCAACATCGAAACATGGAATACGCATGGATCTTCTTTCCAAGTCCGCAGTAATGCCAATCGTGACGCCAATTCGACCCACTTTTCAATCACTACACGGTCCACAAATCTAGGGCTCAACTTGCCCTTTTCCCAAATCGCATCACCTCTTCCAAGGCGATACTGTAATACTTTGTCGCCATCCTAATCGAATGTCTTTTCTTTCAAGCTCACAGAGGACTTTGTCTATCCGTGGCTACCTTTAGCCTTCTCCGATCATTTTCACTTTCTCTCGGTCTCCCGAATCAAGCTCAGACCACTACTTTCTTTTCACTCAACTCCGTCCACACACCGGTGTTCTCGTGATTTTCTTCCATATAATGCCTCAGAAGGCTCATTCCAATGCTCGATTGGAAGCTGTTGTTGTACACAAATTCAACTAGAGGAATGTGTCTATCCCAACCACCCTCATAGTCGATCACAACCTTAAGATATTCCTTCCGCAGATCTCACTACTCGATCGCCCATCCGTCTCATGGGTGGAACACAGACTAAAATTCGCCGAGTGCCCAAGGCCTGGCAATCTTTCCCCAAAATTCAAGTAAACCCTGACTTCTGGCCCGAAATAACGGATATGTGAATCCCATGCAACCGAACTATTTCTCGACATACGCCCGCAGCTTGTCATGAATAGCTCCGCTCACCGGGTAGAAATGAGCCGATCGTCAATCGGTCCACTACAACCCAAACTGAGTCATGCTTTCTCCCTGTCAATGGTAACCCAATTATAAAATCCATGGTAATCTCGATCCCACTCAATTCCCAAGATTCCGAGTTAGGTCAGATTGTCTTGTATCACTATTTTTAAACACATTATAGCTCAAAGTGAGCATTTTCGTTATTTCACAAGAGTTCATAAACATTTCAAATGGCTCACTTCAGCAAATGACATAACATGCCTTCAAATATTATAACATAGCCAATTGTCATTTTAAAACAATGAAGATAAATATGTCAAAAATGATACATATACGCATACTCTCGGTCTCGACTCTGCGTCGCCGCATCTGCCTTTTCACGCTAGCTCCATCACCGTATCGCCGCCGCAGCTGCGAAACACGCGTTGATTTTCATGCTTGCGTTCTATACAAATTTATTTCTCGCAGCTAGCTTAAATCAAACTACGCATGCCTCTAACACTACCTTATGCATCAATGCAAACATAATACAGCTGGCACAGTTATATACACGCTACGCTCATTGATCATCCTGTGGTCACACTTCATATCTGGTTACACAATTCAAATCACCAATATGCTCATTGGGGCTCTGTTCTAGCTTCGTATTCACGCCAGCTTACGCCAACTCACCCGCATCTGCAGTTCACACTGATTGTTTATAACCGCCACAGTTCTCACGACCGCATCAAGGTTATAAAATCGCTTTTTTATACCTACTGCTGTTTCTCACGGACCGCGCGCGACTTCTAATATCCCGTATAACGAAGACATGTGCCAAATTTTGTTAAGGGTATAACTGAATGATTGACATAATCAATTGAATTACGTAACTAAATTGAATTAGGCATATTTGAATTGATTTGAGATCAGAAATATTGAATACTTAAAGCTCGTATTTTTGCATTTATCAACGAATCAGAATCGAACAGATATATAACAAAGATACGTATTTGTATTTACATCGATCATCCATAAAGATTTGAAAGTTTTGAATTGTTAAATTGCATATTTGATTTAAACTCGAAATCATGAATGGATTTTCAGATAGAACCACTAAGCACGAAACGCTAGCGCATTGCTTTTACCAACGCCATGCGCATTTGCGATAGATAGCGAACAGAAAGAGGGGCAAGATCGAGAAGCCGCAGAGTCACTCGTGAAAGAATTGAGGAGTATACGACATATGTATAAAATATCATTTTGAGCATGACTTTATCTTGTATTTTAAAATAGTAAATTTCAAAACAATACACAGTAATATTTGAAAGGCATGGTATGCTATTTTGTAAGTGAATTCGTTTAATGTTTATGGCCTATCAGAGGAATCTAAAAATGCTTCCGCATATTTGAAATGGTTTGAATGAAATGTGTTTTAAAATGGGTGTTACATTTAGTGGTATCAGAGCCAGGTTTCGATCCCGACCAGGGGTTATGGCCCACCACGCCTCACAAGGCACAGCAGCCTAAGATAAAAAACGCTTATAACACAAGAAGGTCCCATTGGCCGGCCGACCTGCTATAAACAATCAATTACCGAACACTACCGATACGTGTCCCACACACGACGGAGCGACACATCAATAAAATCGCTCGCAGCGATCGCTTATTTCGAATTCCTATCAGTATAATTAATCCATTTTTAATACGAACTAAACTAAGAACATTCTATTAAGGTGTCCAAATATTTTACAGCAAGGTACAATACATTTGTATAACTAGTTCACTTTCAATAGTCATGCAATTCTTCATATGCAAACATTTTCCAACCAAATTCTTCAAATCATTTAAACAATTCATACCTTTCTTATGCATTTAAACAAGCATTTCAAATATTGAAACGAGAATAAGAAAAAGGTAGAACAAACATACAAAAACTTGAAACGAGGAAATAGGAAGTCTGTGAGAACAAACCCAAAAGATTGTCGTCTTAATTCATGTTCTCAATTCGACCTCAACTCTGACTTTCCTCCTCGTTAATCCTAATCCATCACACATATTTCACAATCAAAGAATAACCAAAGAAAAATCATTTGTGCATTCTAGGATTTTTGGTTAGGTTTGATATCTACCCAATACACTTTCACTTGCCAAATTTTCTGGGGACAATTGAGTCATATTTAGCTTATACATCCTTCATGAAAATTATAGCTCTATTAGTCTATTTGTAGTAGGAATTTGAATCATCTAATTTGGATCACCCAAACACAAGTTATGACATTTTTATGCCAACCGGTCGGTATGTCTACCACTGGGTTACTCATCGTTTTCTTTCAATTTCATGTCTTAACTCCATAAATTCCAGAATTGGCCTCTTCTAATCATTTGAATCTATGGTTCTTAGGTTTCCTTCAATTGGAATCATCCAATTTGGATCCCAAAAACTCAAGTTATGGAATTTTATATTCAGACTACTCTAATTTGCAAAACAGAAGCAGATTTTTCTTGCACATAGTTTTCCCCTTTGAAGGATTTCTGGACACTTTGAGGTTACAATTTGTATACCATTCCTTAAAGTAAATTATTCTCCTAGAAGTCTAGTTTACCCAGAAATTTGAATCACTCAATTAGGATGAGTGAAACTCAACTTGGCTGGCCAGTACCAAAACTACTTAAAACACATAACTGCTTCCAGAATTGAACCAGAAATTTATCCAAAACAGAGAGCATCACTTCCAACGAATTTCTGGGTCCAATTGTCCACCCGTACCATTACTCATGAAGTTTGTTCTACTAAGGTCTAGTGTAACTAGCAATTTGAATCACTCAATTAGGATAAGAAATGACTAAGTTATGGCCAAACAAAAACGTTGGTTTGAAAAAATTGGCAGCATCTCCTTTGAAACACCATAATTTCCTCTTCGTGATTTTCTTCCAAAACACCTCAAAACTCAAAACAACCATGTCAATCACTCCTAATAACATCCTAACATCATTCTAAACCAATCATAAGCAAATCCTATGATGATTTAGGTTTCCCTAACTCAAACATCATTAAAATAAACTTCTAGGGTTTGTGTTCTTACCTTGACTCTCTGGAACCCTATGCTTTAGCTCCTTCTTCCTCTTTGATCACTTGGAGACCAAAATGATGATCTCCACCAAAATCTGGATAGTCTTCAACCCTAGCTCTTCCTCTTCCTACTCCCTCTCAAAACGTGATTGCTCAAGAATGAGCCCCCAAAGACCACTTTGGTCTTTTAAGTTTCATTTAATAGTAAGGCCATGTTGGCCTTCCAATCTCATTTCCATTTCTCATTTTTTTTTCTACTATTTACTTTTTAATATCTTATTTCCTCAAGGCCTTGTTTGTTACAAAATGCATTTTTAGTTAAGTCCTCCCTAAATGGCAATCTAACTCACACTTATTCCTATTCGCACTTAAATCTCTCCCATATTTACACTTAGACATATAAACTTGTTTACCATTGGCTCTTAAGTCCTCATTTTCATTTCCAAATTTGTTATTTTTCACTTGGGTAAATTTTCGGGTTTAATCTTTTAAATCACTTATCAAATAACAATCAATATTCATTTAACAACTTCCGAAATACCCAAGTTTGACTCAATTATACTTTGAATATATAAAATTATAAAAAAATTATAGGGTATTTTTGGGCGTTCTGATATCGGTTTAGAGGCGGAGTATATCAGCGATGTGCGATTTTTTAGAATTTAAAAAAAAAATACAATATTTGAGGTGGGTGCCTCGTTATGGAGCAAAGAAATAAAGAGATGAAGAGATGTGGGAGAGAAAATGAAAATTAACAACACAATAATTAATATAAACATTATATGTCTTTCCTTAATAATTATTATCATTAATTATTTGCGAAAAGGAAGATCAAGAAACTTGATTGGAATTATTATATATACCTTAACAGAGTGTTATATTAATTCTTTTTAAATTAGAAGACGATAGGAGAAAAAATGAAAGATTCTTGTTTAAGCTATCTTTTCTTAAGAAGCGCTTGTTTGATAAAAGCTATTGAAAATGTTCAAGCAATTGAAAATAAAAATTTTCAATGATTTTAATTTTCAATATTTATCTTTGATATCTTCAGAAATTTTGGAAACTCTTAGTAAGAAATTTTACAAATAGAAAACTGTGAAAATTACTGGTAGATTAAAGGCTTTCTTGCGAATAGTGATCAAAGATCTCTGATTGGCAAAAAATTTTTAATGGAGACATTGAACAGCCAAAGCTGCATATAAATATAGTATTTTCAAACTCTATTTGATTAGTTTGGATAGTTTTAAAAAGTTTAGATTCTATTGTATTTTTAAACATATTTATGTCTTTTGGATAATATTATTAGAATAAATATTTTTTACATATTTTGTAAACATGTTATTTATAATAATTAATAATTGTAGTGAAAAATAAAATATTATTAGAAACTCTATTTATTTTGGATAATATGTAATTTAATGATAATAAGGGTAAATATATAAAATACATAATTTTGATGTTGCAACGTTTGAGTTATCGAAGCAAATATATTTATCTTGGCCATTCGATTGTTAGTAAACTTATCAAGCAGTTTTTCAACGCGAATTTTAATGGCTTATTTTAATGACTTAATTTTGTTTTTATCAAACAGGGCCTAATTTTGATATATAAATTGAATATATCTTTAAATATTGAATAATTTATAAATCATAGATATATCTACAATATATAAAATCAAATCTGCGATATATCGATAAAAGCGGATATTTTTATCGCGATTGTAGCACAATCATAAGGCAGTTCTAAGAACCCAAAGGAAATTTCAACCAACAAACCAAATTGTTTTTTGGTTATGATTTTGTAAAAAATTGTTTTTTTTTCCTTTCCCCAAAAAAAATTCCAATTTTTCCCTTTTGGAAAACTTTTTTTTTTTAAACAAAAAGATTCCTTTTTTTCATTAAAAAAATTCTCTTTTTTTTTTCCTTTTTTTTTCTCCCAAACCTTTTATTTATTTATTTATTTTGTTTTCCAAAGATAAATTTTCCTTTTCAAAAACCTTTTTTTTTCCTTTTAAAATTTGGATAATATTTTCAAAGATTTTTCAAACCTTTTTCCTTTTAACTGAAGTTAATTTCAAGGTTTTTTCTGTGATTTAACCAAGTTGTTTCCAAAACCAAAAAAAGGGAAAAAGAACCCCTTAAACCGATAAACATACACATAAGGATAACTTTTTTTGTAAAGGTCCTTTAAGAAATTGTCCTTCGAAATTTCTTCCTTAACCTTTTTTTTTTCCTTTAAACGGATTTGGCTTTTTTGTTCTTAAAAAGACGAAAAACCAGCACCTTTTTTTTGGTCTTTTTGCAACACCCTTAATAAAGCGTTTTTTTCACAATGGAAAGAAAAAATATTCCTTTCCTTTTTTTTTCAATGAACATCTTTGCCGGCCAACTATTTTCCCAAAAAAAAACATTTTTCCCCCACCTTCTCCAATCAACTTGGTGTTTTGTCCTACGTAGGTTTTTCCCTCCCCTTTCAATTTGCTTTAAGACTGTTACAAACTTGTTTACAAACTAATACAAAAATAGTGAAGAAGAAAAAGAATAAAAATTATAAGGAAATAAAATCAAATTACAAAACAATGAATAGACCGAGTATTGTGTAACTATAATATCTTTAAAGCAAATTCGTCTTCTCCCGCTAATGGTTAAGAATTCTATGACGTCTGTTTCCTAAAATACAATGATATTTGAACGGATCGAAGAATTGAAAGCTTTCGATGGTTTAAGTACGTGAAAGGGTCGCATGGTCTTATCTGAAGATTTTAAAATACCTTAAAACTTTGACCAATCGTTACAAGCGTTTTAATGAGTAAATTTCATTCAAAATGAAAAAGGAATCTAACAATTGCACCTAAACCGTACCCATCTCATTAGGGACCAGGCGGGTGAAGCTTGGCTTAGTCACAAATTCTTGGCGTCGCTGCGCCTACTTTGGTGTATCATGTGAATATTTTAAACTTTTTTGTTTTTGTATCATGAGGCGTCTTGAATAAGCTCGTCGCAGCGTCACCAAAATGTTTTAAGTCGTATTCACGTGGCCAATCTTCCATCTGGTCGAGAAAATGGTATAAAAGCGTTAAGCTGTCATGGGCCTTGTATTCCAAAAACTCGAACTCAAAACCATTGGTTAATTTAGAAGAAACACAAATAAATACCGTTTACGTATTGATTATTAACGTTTATGAATATTTTCCTTTAACATGCCTCAAACTAGAAAGAGAATGAATACGTGTATCTAACTTGTTCCCTAAAATATTGAAAATATCATTTGGTAAAAATATCGACATATAGAAAATGTATGAAAACATAGCAAATGACAAAGATACTCATACCAAGCTTTTGCTCTGCAAAATAATAATCAAGCCAAATATGTTTATTATTTCATAAAATATGAGAAATCCAGGACAACGCAAATGAAGAGAAAGCCAAAGGGCAATATTCAACCTTCGTGCTTCGGCGAGTAATTGTTAATTGTTTCTTTGAACACCTAGACGTATAATTTAAAGGAGCAAATAGTAAATATTATTTTTACTTACCACTTTAAATAAATTATATTTATTTAAATGATTCAATAATTTAAGAATTTATAAGTGTTTAAATAAATTTTTTATATATGATTTTCTTTAAATATTTTCATTAAACAACTAAATATGTAAAACAAATTTTCTTAACTTCCTTTTTTCTTTTCTTAATATTTTAGGGATAAAGACAATCTCAAGTTGTTTTTTCTTTTAAAACAACACAACCTAAGAGTTAAAATTCTTTTATTTTGAAAAAGAAAATTTCATAGTTTCAGGAATGATTTGAATTTTGAAGTGCGAAAATTAATAAAATAAGATAAATCAAAGTTGTCAAGCATCTAAAAAAATAAGGCACATTTTAAGACCTAGCTCAAATTAGGATAAGGAGCGAAGAAGTCCGGGTCTAGTATCTCATGGGATGAATTTGTGAATGAATATATTACTATGATATATTGAAAAGTGAATAAATATAAAAAATAAAAGTAAGAGATATAAATAAATTTGTTTTTAATTGGAGTTTTGTCTTAAAATAATACTTAAATTTTTTTTTTTTTAACATAGTTTAGATTTGATAAAAAAATATAAATTAATGCTTAAAATCATAATTGATGACTAAGATTTTAACTTCAACATTAAAATCATAGTAACTAATTAGACTTTAACTTAAAAAGTTAAATCGATGAGAACATATTAATTTGGATATTATTTGAAAACATATGATAATAATTTGAGAATTTTATTTTTGAAATGGATTATTTTGGGACAAAGCTACCCCTCATTGAGCCTAGCCCGTGCCAGGCAGATATGGAAATGAGGCTCACTCTGGTTGGTTTTAGGGTCGAATCAGTAGAAAAACAGAACCCATTATGATTAGGTATTTTTATTTTTACGTTTTTACTGTTAAAGGAAACTAAATGGACGGTGAATTTTCTTCCGACTCGGTGCAGTCGATCTCTCAATCTTCCGACGGCCGAGAAATCACAGGAGCCTCCGCAGCGATCAATCATATCATAACCTTGTTAAATCCTAATCAGGTAGGTTTCTCGTGTTTTCTCTTCTTTTTGGATTCATTCAGTGCACTGTTTGGTTGCCGAAGTATGAAAGGACAGAAAATTGGATTCTTAGATATTAGAGTTTTCTTCGAGAGTTCTAGAAAAAGTTGTACACATCCTATTCAACCGTGCCTGAGACAGCTGATTTGGCGTAGAGTATTGAGCATTCCACATTTTGGAAATGATAATAACAGGAATATGAGATTTGAGATCTTTCTCTTTTATTCTGTCTTCTTTTTGTGTGATTTTTCACAAACTAATTGCTTTTCTTTGCACCTTTTTTGCCTTGAAATTAGTTGATCAATCACCCGTTTGGTAAGTTACAGATTATTACTTCAAATATGTGATGGTATTTGAACACTGAATTCATATTCTGACACCCCTCAAAGGCCAAAGCAGTGATAGCTTATTCTGAATTTGAACATTGAATCCATTTCTGGCCTTCAATGCGGTAATAGTTGTGTTTTCAGCGTATATTCATATTATCAGAATTATTGCTAACTCTGGAACGTATAGTGAGGTTTCTATGGTTGCGGCACTCCAGGGAATGCACTAGGCAAGATACTAGGGTCATTTACAAACTCAAAGTGTGTTGAAAGGGTTATGGGTGATAGAGTTCCAGGGTCCTGTTGGCTTTCCATATTGAAAATTTGAAGATATTAATAGTATGTTTAACAATGACAAATAAAATTGCTCTTGAACTTGTGTATATAGGGATCTTTTGTTTGGGAAAATGGTTAAATCCTAGTGAATGTGTACCGTAGGATAGCTGCCGATTCAAGTTTCCAACCTAAGGGTTTGGGATGGCTAGATGTGATTTTTCGCCCAAGTAGCTTCCTGAAGCACTAATATTGCGTGTTAGGGTTCAAGTTATTACATGAGGTCCAAAGCAAATGACATTGAATTTATTAATTTCCTAATGTTCATTTGCATGTTTAAGTAGGACTATCTAAATGATGAGTCAATTGGGAGATGAAATTTATTTTATATGACAGATGGATCAGTCCAATTTCAATCAATCAAGGGCGAAATGGACTGCAAATTCTACTAAGATATTTGCAAATTTGCTGGTTGAACAAATTCGACTAGGGAATAGACCCAACAATGTTTTTAACAAGAAGGCGTAGAGCATATCTGAGAAGAATTTAACAAAGAGACTGGCAGCTCATTTGACAGGCAACAGTTGAAGAACCACTTGATGTGTTGAGGAAGGAGATACAATTATGTGAAGGCACTTCTGAGCCAAGATGGATTTAGTTGGGATGTTACTCATTGCATGGTAGTAGCTGAGGATGCTGTATGGAAAAAATACATTGAGGTAGGCTTCCCCCCAGTAGAGGGAATTTTCCTTTTTTCCGTCTTAAATTGTGATATTATGATATTAAGCCTCCTTATAAGCATGTATACAGGTCCATCCTGAGGCTGATGAAAAGCATCAGGGGGGGAGAGAGAGAGGAGAGAGAGAGAGAGAGAGAGAGAGAAGGGATGCCTATTTATGAACAGCTATGCATCATATTTTCAGATTCTGAAGCTGATGGAAAATGTGCTCTATCCAGTTCAGGAGAAATGACACATCAGGTATCTGCCCAAGGCATCCCGTGTCTTATCTGTTATGCGTCCTTTTCTTCTTTCCTGCTTCACTGTACAGTGGTTTTCGATATCTAGATGGATGAAGATCAATCTAGGGCAAAGTGGAGTACATTGCTTGAGAAGATATTTGTGGAATTAATGCTCGAGCAAGTTCTACTGGGAAATAGATCAAACAATTCTTTTACTAGGAAAGCATGGCAGTATATATGTGATGAATTTAATAGACAAACAAGGTTAAATTATCATAAGCAGCAACTGAAGAACCACCATGGTGTTTTGAGGAGAATGTACAATAGTATGAAGTTACTCCTTGATCAGGATGGCTTTAGCTGGGATGAGTCCCAGTGTATGGCACTTGCTGAGAATGAAGTGTGGGCAAAATATATTTTGGTGATATTTTGACTTGTAAATAATTTATTTGCTTTTTCTATGCTATTTCTTTCCCTTAAATTTCACTGTAGGAGCATCCTGAAGTTAGGTGGAAGGAAAGATTCAAAGGCTCTCTAGTGTATGAACAATTACAAAGAATATTCTCGGATGGAGAAAGTAATGGAAAATGTGCTCTTGCTGCCCCACATGCTGCTACTACCCAGGTGCTTTTTCTGTTTGCCTTGCAATTAGACGTTTGTTCTGTGAAATTGTACGCCAGTTTTTCTGAGCTCCTTCAAAAGTTGTTTCCTGGAATATGAATGGATGATCTACCTAGTCAAGATCAATCAAAGCTTGATCAGTCTCGGGCAAAGTGGACACCATTCCTGGATAAAATATTTGTAGACTTGTTGGTTCAGCGGAATCAACAAAATTGTTTTTCCAACAAAAAAACATGGAAGAGCATAAGGGAAGAATTCAATAAGCTGACAGGTTTAAATTTCGAGGAGCAACAATTGAGGAACCACCAAGGGTTTCTTAGGAGGTGGTACAATATAAATTCTCTTCATAACACTTGGAGGCTTCAGTTGGGATGAATCCAAGCACATGGTAGTGGCTGACTGGAAAACATGGGAAAATCACTTGAAGGTATGGTCTCCAAATTTCTATAGCCCTTCTTAGATTCTATCTTAAATTGATTATGGAAGTGTACTTGCAGGCATACCCGGAGTCTGAGACAATCACAAACAAGGAATGCCCGATTTTCAAACACTTACGCATCCTATTCTCAGGGCCCGAATCTGAAGGCAAATATGTTCAATCAAGCATGACTTTGTGATGGCCCCAGTGAGCCGTTACAGCAAATGCTCCAGAAGCTACGGCATGTCTGCTGAACCAGTAGCAGATGAGCATCCTCACAGCCGGGAGATGACATGAACATATCAGATGGACAGAATAGCGCAGATTTACAACATCCAATGATTCACTAATGGAACGCACAGAAGAGCAGTCACAATGTTGAAGATGCTGTGTTAGAGACTGCTTGCAGAAGGAAAAAGAGGGGCATCAATATTGTCAAATTACAGAGGAATTGACCAGTTCTCAATATCCGGTTATAAGGTGATGACAGATGGAAGGGATAAGGAGATCTCTATTTGGCTGCATTGGATTTGTTTCCAGGACCTGACCGCGGGAAAACATTCATATCCATTAGAAGTGATATCAGAATAGCATGGCTGAAGGGAAAGTGTAGTTCTACATCTTAGTTTCCCCAAATAAAACTTCATCCTTTTTTTTTTTAATTTCAGTTGTCTATATGTGAAAGTTCAAATAGATGATGATGGTGCTGGAACAATACAGCCCCTTTCGACAGTAATTTTCTCTTTAATTTAATTTTTTGAAAACAATGTACATATATATATTACATGTCCTTAAATATTAATTATGATAGTAACATTTAAGAGTGTTTTAACAGAATTATTATTGATAGTATTTTTAAAATTACGTTCCACACTATTCCTATTCAAAAGTGCTTTCCATGAATCATTTATAAAATATTTATATAAAAAATATTATAATTAAATACTTTTTTAGACTTTTAAACAATTTTTAGGTTAAAATCGTTTTATAAAATCATTAGGTTTTAAAAAAATTAAATGCTTAAAAACTATGGTAGATTTTTCACTATAATAGTTTACAAATTTTTTTTTTTTTTGAGAGCACACAATACTTTGACACTGTCTGGGCCAAAAATCTAGAATGTTAATAAGGACGCAATCCACGAAGCGCATAAGCATTGGAACCAGAAATTTAATAAAAACATCATCAAATGGTCTTTCGACACGTTTTGAAATGTTATTCCAATTTTCTTCCTTCCTCAATGAACATTACATTACATTACATACCTCCTTAATTATAAATTTATAACTAAACAAATAAATATATAATTTTTATATTAGTCGAATTTTGGGGGGGGGGGGGGGCAGCCGCTCGTCATCAATTCGCCGCTGCTCGCGGCAGCTAGGGCTCCGGCGACTTTCTGCTGTATATCCGATCAGGTCTGCCTTATTTCTCTGGTTTCTACTTCTTAGCTGCTTGATTGCGCTCGTAGGAAATCGGTTTTTGCATTGCCTTTTTTTTTATCCTTCTCTTTTTCGTGTCCCTTATGCGCAGATTCCTTAAGGTAAACCGATGAATATGTGTACTTGTAATGTCTAATGCCTAGAATAGGATAAACGCATGCATTTGCAAGTTTCTTTTTCTAGGGTTTAATGACTCCCAATTTGTTGTTGTTTAGTGACGTTGGCATGTTTAAGATATCAATTATCTAGTGATCGGATGAAAAATCCATCAATTGATCAGCAATATTCTTGATATTATCCGCCCCTCTGCTGAAATATTGGATGCAGACTCATTTTGTTACAGTGCAGCATTTCACTTTGGTTGTCAATGTAGAAAGCACATTATGATTAGTACTTTACATTGTTTGTTTATTTTTATAAATTGTTTATCAAAAAATTGATCGCAGCATAATGGTATTACTTTTTTTTTCACCTGCAACTGATTTTTGTGATTGTAAAATTCAATTTACTTCGATTATAGATATTTTTATTTTTATTGGTAAGATTATTAATATTTTTTTTTGTGTGTTTCTATAAAGTTTTAAAATACCTTTTGCTGCCTGAATTTCCTGATTGTATATGTCTTTAAATGTTAGAAACATGAAAAGGGTTTCTTATTATGGTATTCTCTTAATAAAAAACGAATTGTGCTTTGAGTCACTAGAAATTCCTTTATATGTTTCCCAAAGCTTTTGCTAATGTTTTTTTTCTTGTTTGAACTGATGCTCTCACTAATATATCAATTGAGCCGTCTTTTATTTGAGAACTTGATATATCTGTTAGCATTGGCAATTCAAACAATTAAGAAATTTTTTATTGTCTTTGTCAACTTGGATGTAACTTTCAGTTCTTCATTACTTGAATGCTAATGAACTTGAACTGGAAAAGGGGAAAAAATGAAGGCTTAAAATGGTGCTATCTTTGCGGTTTAATTTTGTAGCCTTTATGGTGGCAGTTTGTTACTTCTTTTGCAACTTACAAGCTGATATGTGAAGTTTGGTTTTTATAAGAACCCACCAAATCTGAGCTAGTTCAAAGTTTTCAACAAATTGCAGATCTTGCTTGATTTTTGCAACTTAAACCTCCTCTACCATTCAAAAAGGTCCACTCTTTTTTCATAAGCCACACTAATGGCCTTTATGGACATTTTTTGGTTTGGCACCTAATTGTGTTTGTTATTTGATACTCTGGATGAAGGAAAAAAGTTGTGGTGGATTAATATGAGTTTCCTAAGACTCCTAACTATAAAATGGCAGTTTTTAAGAACTAGCTCCCCAGTCAAACCTAATCTCAATAATACTGGCCAACTAATCTCTAAGTGTCTGATTTCTGACATCCCGCTATGTCACTACAACTAACTATTTATGTTATCTGGATGTTTGGGGAAGATCACCACGATTGCCACTTTCTGGCTTCAAAGATGATAGGAGACGCATCATTTTGAAATAGCAATCAGGGATGTTCCACTATAAAAAAATAGGAAATATGACCTTGGTTCTGGATGTATGTTTCAAGAGGGTGGAAAGTGGAAAATTGAAAAGAAAGGCGAGGAGAAAGTAGCAGTACAAGGCTTGAGGAAATTGTTTTAAAATCAATTATGTTGCAACAGAATCATAATCCTTAAGCAGGATTTTCTGTTTCAACAGCAGATGGCACCTGACAAAAAAAAAAGATTGTCTTAGTTCTAGCATTCAATAATCCACTCTTTTTCATTAGTGGCATTTATTGCCTCCATAAACCTCCATTGTTTGCTACCATTCTATCCAATTGTGCCTGTTATTTAAATATATGGTTATGGTTTGAATCCACACTTAACATTACCTAGTCACAATAATCTGGTAAAGAGCTTGGCATCCTTTACTATGTTGATGTTGGCAGCTTGGTATTACTCTTTTCATTTGCATACTGTACTTTCCTTTTCCTAACCATATGATGCAAAAGTAGAGCTAAGTTTCATATATGATTCTGCACTAATGGCTAGGTTTATGCACTTGCACATAAATGGATGAATAACATGTTGTGAATGTAATAACCATTAAAGAGAGGCAGGACTCATCCTATTCATACACCAAGGAGTTTTTGATGATTGGGCCTATTATTAATCTAAGGTGATGACTAATAAGAGATGATTTAGTAGCCTGAGTACACTTTTCTGGAGTATTTTCTCAAATCTCCATCTTCATTTTTATACTTGCTGCAAAAAGCAAATATAATGGAAAGACTGCGCCTTCTTTAGTGTATGACTTGAATCCGTCCTGTAAGTTTTTTTTTCGATCGGACAATCCGTCTTGTAAGTTTCTTGTTGGAAACATATTATTTTGTCAATTGATACATTATTAACTTGGGTGTGTTTCTTGAAACTGTAGATGGATGGTGAAGCTAATCATCAACCTAAGCAAGAAAGGTTGAGGACAAGGTGGACCTCATCACTTGATAAGATATTTGCTGACTTAGTAGTCAAACAGATTCAATTGGGAAACAGACCAAACAATGTTTTTGACAAGAAAACATGGAATCATATACGTGATGAATTCAGTAAAGCGAAACAGATCTCAACTAATAACAATCAATTGAGGAAGCACCTGGATGTGCTGCGGACTCGGTACTATAATCTCAAATCAGCTTTTGATCAAAATGAATATGCTATGGATGATTCTTGCTGTATTGGTTTTGACTTGTGGGAGGACATTGGGGTACATTTCTTGCCTTCTTTTAATAGTATTGTTAGAAATTCCGGACAAATCAAATGCTCTTTTATTTAATTCTGACAGTTTTATTGTGAGTTCCTCATAGGTTGTCTTTATTGATACAGCCTCGGCCTGGAATAATCAAAACTAGGACTGCCCATTTATGATCAGCTATGCATGATCTTTACTGAATCAAGGACTGATGAAATATGCCCAGTCAAGTCACTATGAGGAGTTGGAAGACAAATCTGTTGGAATAGGTACTGCAGTAGATACTCCTGGGTTAACTTTATGTACAAAGTGGAAAACTGAGTTTACCCAAACCTTTGTCATCTTCAAAATCGTACCCAGAAAATGCTTCATTGCACAAAATGTTGGACAAAAAAACAGCCGAAAGAAAAGGAAACGACCATCGAGACTGGTATCTTTCAGGTCAAAGTAAAGGGAGGTAAAGGAATAAACGATGTGATGGCAGAAGCCATGCTAGAGATGGTCGCTGCTTCAAAGTTGAGGACAGTTACATCAATACAGAGCAATGACAATGGCAAATATACTATCTGTGTTGTAGGCATTGGATGAGATAGAGCCCAGTTGACCAACATATCCTACTTGGCTGCTTTGGACCTGTTTGAGGACCCAAACTTGAGGGAGACATTTATTTCCCTTGGGGGTAATGATTTGCGGCTGTCATGGTTGCTTGGGAAGTGTTGCGATGCCACCTCCAGTTAAATTATGGGGTTGGCCTTTTGTATAAATCTTAACAGGTATAGGTTTTTTCCTAGTGAATCATTAGTGACCTATTATCCTCTAATGGTTTGTGAACAAGTTTTAGTATTGTCTAGGACTTACTTTTTTATGGTTTAGACCTTTAGTAATGGCAAAGCAGTCCAAGGCATGGTTTCATTTAATCTTAAAAAAGTTGCATGGGTTATATGCAAGGGTTTTTTAATCTTGCTAATTGCAGGATTTAATTTTCCATATTCATGCCTCGTGGCAGGATGATATGCAATGTGGGTTGCTTTTGTCATTTGTTTATTAATTCCGGTTAGTATTTGGGTCTCCTTAGATTAGCGCTGGGAAGTAAGTGATGCCTTCAGAGGGAACTCAGATTTTGTCACCTAGGTGGGGTTCGAATACTTTTTTTTTTTAATCAATAGCTCATATTTAAAATATAAGAACTCGTAATTAATTAAAAAAAATGCACTCTTAAAAAATGTATTATGAAAAGACTGAGTAATTACTTTTAAAATAGATACTGACTTATTGTCATTATTTTTTAATTTTAAAAATAACAAACAGGAAGTTTTCCTAAAATAACTCTTCTATTTTGATTTCTCATGCTGAGACTTTAACTGGAACCTGGGCCTGATTTTCTACTTTGGCAGTTTAGGTTCACTGCAAATATATGGTCTGAGGGCCACTCAAAAATCAAAATACCCATTCCGAAGCAAATGGTTGGGGCAATGGCTGCCATTTAGAGCCATCCAACTAGACTATGTTGCTGTGATAGGTTTTAGCGCCCCGGCTGGATCTGCACCCTCATTCTCTCTATGTTTTAGAGTTGTTTAGAAGAGGCAAATTAATAAATTTCTCCTGTCAATGTTCAGCAAGTTGACAATGTACAACTAGATTTTGGAACTAAAGAGTTTAAGGGGGTTATCATAATATTGAGTAAATTAATCCTAGTTCGTTCAATTCATTTATCAGAAATAGAGATAGAAATAAAGCAATAAAATACTTGAACTTCATCTCCTTGAAGATCATTTAGCTTGAAAATTTAATCTCACACAAAAAAAGAAGTTAAAATTACAAATAGATCATAATCAGATCCTAGGAAAGGGGAACATGTCACTTCGATACAAATGTAATTAATAAACTCACCCAGACTAATTTTTGCTGATGCAGGATATCAAGGTGAGAAGTACAATACTTAAATGCAGGTCCTGTGTATGAAGAGAAGTGTTGTTGCCATCCAAACACACCCAACCATGATATCCTTTATCTGTTGCTTATGGAGATAAAAAAATAACCAATACAAAGCATGTGATGCTTTCCCCCTTCAGCTTCTTTACTACAACTAAAGTATAAGACCCTGTTTCCATGTCGAAGGAGTTCAATCCTGCCCCCATTAACACTTTTGAGGTTACCACAGCACAGAAAGTGCTGGCTGTAACCAAAATTAGATCATAATGGAATACAAACCTGCATAGAGGGAACATTCCTCTTTCAATCCCAAGGTAAGTCAAAATCATGCAGTTTGTTTGTGTTCTGACTTGGCACTTTCTCCTTTAAGTTTGTAAAAATCTAGCATTTCTTCTTCCACTGGATGTGTCTTGCCTGCTATGACAAGACAATGCAGAGGTGCTCCAAAATCCATCTCGAGCAGCTGCCTCATTGACCTGCAGCTATCATCTGATCCTCACTTCCCAGTCAGGCAAAACCAACACAATCAGTGTCTTCACAGAATGCTGCTAGGCCAGTGCAGAATTAATGGACAGGTTATAATTACAAGTAGATATTCAAATTTTTTCCCTATATATGTTCACCATTACCCCAAAGAAACAAAGGAAAATGCAAGCTTATATTTAAAAATTTAAATGTCATGTCTTACTCTTCTCTAAGATGTATATCTGAAAAACTGAAATTACACCCTAAATTATAAATAAAATAAAAAAGAAAAAAAAAGAGAGAGAGAGAGACAAACTGTCATTTTGTTGCCAATTCTATGCCTGCAATTTGCAGGCAAATGATCTTGTTTATAAAGTTACAAAAACTGAAACAAAACATACTCCCATAACAACAATGCTTAAAATTAGCAAAATGAAACATCTAGTTACACAACAATTTTGCAAGTTCAAAAGGCTTACCAGATTCTCCACGCATTTGTTCAACCTCCAAAAGCTGCTCAATGGCAGTGTTTATTGTCATATATCTTGGTGGTTCATATTGTTTTTTTCCTCACAAAAGATTTGTAGAAGCACATATTATCAAAGATATGGAAAAATTGTAAATTAAATGTTATAATACAACATAAAAGGTCTTAAATTGTAAAACTTGAATCATGTTCAATCATTTTGAATTCAGACCTGCATAAGATTCCAGCGAGGGTTCCTTCACGTATATCTGGTGAAAAACATTTACAATGAGTTTCAAGTAAAAGAACGAGGAAAAGCAGTGACAAGTTCTCACAATAAACCTTTCAGAACACAAAAAGGTGTTCCTGTCCATTCTAACTGGATAAAAAGGAGCATAAATCAGAGAGAACACCAAAAACAAGATGTGTTCCCTTGATGATAAAACACAGAAAATGCAAAATTTGTAAGCTAACTAATGGAATAAAACTATTCAGTGATTACCAAATACCTTTTTCTAGGTAACTAGCTTCTAAACCCAGTATTTTAAACAATTGATTAGATGAATGAGCAAGCCGATTAAGGTTTTGGAAAAATGGGATAAGATCCCACAGCTTCCTACTGGTCTCACATTCAAAGTTGATGTGCAGGCAGGTAAAACATATCATGTTCATATGACACCAATTTTTACATAATCATGTCAAGTTTGAGATCAAATTTCATGTAGTACTGAACTGGCACATGTGTAAACAAGCAAAGTGTAAATGATAGGTGGGTCAGGTCAGGAAATGTATTATATTTCATAGATGAACCATAAGATATTAGAAGAAATGTTGTGAATGGAAAGATAGTATAGCTCTTTCTTTTTACCAAAAAAAGGCATAATATTCAATAGCACATAAGTAAACAATATGTTTTTATGCAAGCTCCAGGAAGTCACAACCTACAGAGCAAGCTAAGGCTTCCAAAATTGAGAACAAAACTTGGCTGCAACATCGGGGATAACATCCTTTAAAACTCACCTAACAAGCAGAGGGTATGCAATCCCAGCATGCGATTTCTTTGGATCTTCTCATAAAAGCTGTCAGGTCTCCACGTTTCAGTGAAGAATGGAATGGAAACAGTCTCGCCATAGCGATAAAGTTGTAAGCCACAAATTCCAATTGCGTTCATCACTGATGCATTGTGTATCACCTTGACATCCACCCCCAGTTTCTTCGCTCGAACAACAAGATCAGAGTGTGTTGTAGCTCTGCATTCCAAATTTCCTATATTAAATTGCTAAAAACAAAAGAGGGTGGGAGATGGAATAAATAACATAAAAAACAACCTTGTGAAGCAAAAATATAATTGTAAATGTACAACAGCTAAGTTGAAAGTACAATTCAAAATCTCTATTCTTTTCCAAGAAGAACAATGCTGCATCTTCCCACCTTACATTTTGTAAAAGAATTAAGCACAAACTGGCATCCTGAAAACCAATGGGAAGTTACATTGGGCAGGCCTGGTCACCCAGTAGAAATTGAAAGAGTTTATTGCATTTCAGATAGGATAAATTTTTTATAGGCTTCACATAGCATTAGAATGTATAGATTTGTCTTCTAGAATTGAAACTATTAAATCCAATAAGAGACAACTAGAGCCATTGCCAGAACTACTTTTAAGGAGCAAATTTATGTTCCACAAAATTTCACCATTACAAATTGTCATACTTGTGTGTGTTATGGTTCACATACTTTAAAACGGAATTTTCTATGGCGATGGATTTGACAATAAAACCATACATATAAAAGGCATGCTAGCCAATTTATAAAAAACATCCAAACACACCTTGGTGAATCTATAACTCCATTTAACACTTAATTCCATTTCATACATTGCAGAACACTGTAAATTTCAAGTAAATCATTTTCTTTGTTGTGGATACCAGCAGAGTCTGGGCCTCCTTTATGAAAATCATGCACTCTAAATGCTCTTCACAGCTCTATGTAAATTCAATTCAATTAATATATAAGAATTAGGGCAGTCCTAAACAAAATCAAACTTTGGTTATGGTACTGTTGATTGAACACCTAAAAGAATCATTCATTCAATCATACTCTTTAAAAATACCTATTTTCCTTTTCGGGATCTCAGAATCAACGAAAAAGCATAAAAATAATACCAAACGAAGCTTCAAAATATGCCAGCAATGGCTTCCTATCTGACCAACATTCATAAAAAGCGTGTAACTGAGTTAAGAAAAGAAGTTACCCAAACGGATCGCCAACAACAAGGAAACCCACATCCGAGTGACGAGCATCGGACAGAATATCATCCGCTTTTTCCTCCACCATTTCTCTATCTGCAAGCGTAGTTGATTTCCCATAGAGATTTTCCTGTAGTCAAGCAGCTAAATTTAAAATCAAATTAAAAATCAAATAAACCGAGGAAAATGAAAAAGAGAGAAAATTTTGAAAAAAGAAGAAGGAAATAAAATACCAGTGTGCAAGACCATAGGAAGAAAGACCAAGGAGAGAAGTGAGGTGTAGGCTTCAATGAAGACCTTGCTGCATTTCTTCACAGCTTCCAGACCCCTCAAGTGTTTATGTCTCTTTCATCACTTTAAACCCAAGCCTATGATGTACAACATCTCATCTTCTGTCTGTTTTGTTAAACCCTAAGTCTTTTCTAGGTTTTCATAGCATGGACCTCAGTCTTTCAGACTTGCAGGGCAGAGGGTAAGTTTTTTAATGAAATTATTCTGTACGTGTTCTTACCATCTGTGGTTAAAAATAATTATAGATGAAAATCTTAGATTCTTAGCTAAGCACAATTGGGAAGTGTCTGTACAATGTTAAATCTGCTTCTTCGCCATTTCTTAACTGTACGATTTATTCTTGTCAAGTGTGTTCGTTTTAATGAATCGTCGAGAATAGTGAGAATGGCGTTGAAAAATAGTGAGAATGGCGTCGAGTGGGCTTTTTGAAGCGATTGGAAGAGAGAAGGAAGAAATGAGTTCCGGGTTCATTTTTTTAAAGGTATAATATCTTGGTCCGGGTAATCAGGATATAATAACTTATTAGGATGTTGAAATGCGGAATTAACCGGATTGTAAACCGTCAGATCACGCCACCACATCCAGGATATCAAAATCGGATAGTTTTATTATGGCCGGTTGTGATGTCGATAAATGAATAAATTCAGTTTGTGATATCCGTGAATTTGAGCATATTCGGTTTGTGATATCCGTGGTCGGCATATTCGGATTTGTTATATCCGTCAAATTGATTGCATACCGGTTGGAAATCGGTTAATTGATTTTTTCGGTTTGATGTCGGTTATTGATTTTCTCAGTTTACAAATCAGGTAGAGCACTGCTCAGTGATATTAAATTGAGGTGTGTGTAAACCCACTATACAAGTTAATAAAAATCCCATATCCAGAGAGAGGGTTTTCTTAGCCAATCCAATTAATAATCAACACTAATAGTAACTAAATAACAATTTCATAAAAACATGTACAGTTTCCTTGGAATCTTCTTTCCTCATAAAAACATGCAAAAAGAAGGCAGTAAAAGATTATTGTTTTTATGGTTTTCTTGAACGATGACGATGTATTTAATACGCATTTTATTTTGCAGATGAATTTGGATCATGTCATTTACTTTGTGATTAGTTGATATGGTGTGCATTTAGTAGTAATAAGGTATTTTAATACTTTAAAGTTAGAGTAATTTGTTTTAAGACATATCGAAATTAATAAATTGTTATTATCCAGATATTTTGTAGTCGGGATGCTTTGATTGAATGAGAACCGGAATGTGGGAAAAAGGAGCGGTTGTTATTGTGATAAAAGATCGGATAAAGGAGATAGTAGAAAATTTAGAGTTACCGCTGCGTGGCGTGGTGGAGCAATATAGGCGTCTGAGAATAAGTCGAATATGGAAGACTTGAATCAAAGGCCTTTGGAGCGAAAAAATGTGATTGTCCATTTAAGATAATCGGTGTGAAGTTAGCTAGTAATGATGATTGGAGTGTTAAAGTTGTTTGTGGATTTCATAATCATCCGGCTGACTAAACAATTGGAGAATTCGCTCATATCTTTGGTCGATTATCGGATGGGGAGAAAACTATAGTGTCGATATGACGAAGAACTTGGTGAAACGAGAATATTCTCTGTATAAAAATCATGATGAGTATAATGTTAGCGCTATAGAAGACAATATACAATGCACGTCATAAACATCGTACTTAATAGTGCGGGTAGATCGCAAATGCAACAACTAATGGAAACAAGCGAATGAATGTAAATATGTTGAATGGCGTAGGAAGGATGATCGAACGATTGTGTGAGAGACTTGTTTTGGGCGCATCCTACTTTATTCGGTTGTTGAATCACGTTTTCTGTTACAATTATGGATTGCGGCTTATAAAGCCGCTGAGATGCTCGCCTTCCACTTAAGGGTGTTGGGTGTGACATCAACAAATTTGACTTTTACGTGGCGTTGTATACTTGGAGCGAGCGTGTAGACAACTACACTTGGGCAACAGGAGAGATTACATAGTTTAATGTTTGTGATCGTTACACCTAATGTCATTATTCTTGATAGGGAGTTAGCCTTAATGAGCGTGCGGTTAGTATTTCTGCAACAAATCTTCTGTGCAGATGGCATATATCAAAAAATGTACTTGGAAAATGTAAGAAGTTGTTTGAGCGAAAAGATAAGTGGGAGGCATTCATATCGAAGCAGTCTAATCCTTGTGTTTTCTTGAAAGGCGACCTAAAGAGAAATTTAAGTCAATTGACAAGGCGATTCTTATCTTTACACAGGGCTTGAGTAAAATATGTAATGAGTCATGGTTGACTCCTTATAGGAAAGATTTGTCGCGGCTTGGACCGGATAAAGTAATGCATTTAGGCAATGTCACAACGAATAGATGCGTTAATTAGTAGCAGTTTTCTTTACATATCCATACATAAAATGATTTTTAATATATGTTATATTTTTTTATAGAGTAGAGTGCACATGCAAAGTTGAAGAGACATCTTGGTTCATCTCGAGGGATTTCGAGTTCTTGGAATGTAATAGAGAAAT
Source organism: Tetrastigma voinierianum (assembly GCA_016808115.1). NCBI lineage: Eukaryota > Viridiplantae > Streptophyta > Magnoliopsida > Vitales > Vitaceae > Tetrastigma > Tetrastigma voinierianum. Next base: position 85,037 of record JAEQBH010008943.1, read on the forward strand.
GCTCTTATTGAGTTCGCGACATACGGAAATCAAAGCTTCATTTGAGAGAAGTATTTACGTTTGTTGAACATCGATTCAATAATCTTTATGTTTAAAGAATTGCGAGGTATGGTATCTAGGGCTTCACTCGATATGATATTGATGGAGTTTAAAGAAGCGACTCAAGTTGAAATTGTGAGGAATATGTGGTTGAGTGGCAGGAACCTGCATTATGGGTTGCCTTGTGCGCACGAACTTCTGGAAGCTTATCAAAGCGCTGAATTCCTTGATGGTGTGCATTCGCATTGGAGGAAGTTGGATCTGTGGCCAGGCAATGTGCCGTCTGATTGACAATTACTGCGAGATTATGTGACATTTTGAGACAATTTGCGATTGTGATGAGCGAGGTAAAATAGCATTAAAGGAAGTTGAGAGAGTTAGCTTGCCACTGCGGCGACATCTATGTGTCCACCACTTGAGAAGGTTAAAGGGGGGGAAAGGGTCGGTCGTCGTTGAAAATCAATTTATCTACCAAAAGCGAGCTCCTTCTTTATTTGAAATTGTTGAATCTTACGATAGTGCTTCTCCGACCACTTTGCATGTTGAGTGTGAAATTACAGAAAAAAATTGAAGTACATTAAATGTTTTCCACATCCAATACGTGAACATATAGTGAACATGTGGATGTTAAGGCGAGATGGTCATTGTGGATATCATTTCATGGTTGGCTGGGTTACTAGGAATGGGTGAAGACAGATGGGGAACGGTTCGACAAGATTTGGTTCGTGAAACTTATACTTTTCATGATGAGTATGTTCAAGCTGTATGGATCGATTGTAGTATTCTTTGAGTTGGTTTATTCATTATCATGGTTTGACTCTTTTGCTCCCATATGATAAATGGATGACTTTACATTTATGGGTCATTTGATAGCCTCACGGTACAATATTGACTAGTCCATTTATCGATTAGGTGATGCAACATATCTACTCGCGAGATGTATCACTGCACCACTTCACCACAAGCGATTGCACTTGGATTTGTTGAGGATTGTCATTTCGATACGGGTATGTTAAATTTATTCTATTCATCATTAAGTTTATTTTTATATTTTGTTTTTAGTGGCTTACGATCTTTGTGTAGGTATTCTGGATTCGACATCACAGTACTCGATTGCATGCAATGGCGTAATTCTGGAAATGCCGTGTGCTCGAGGATGGGAATCCCTTATGTACCTCGGATTGAGGCTTTTAGATCATCATTAGGGACGAACTCGAATGTAGCAACACAAGAGACAATTGATTTAAGGTAAACATGATGTGTATTCTAATGACGGATGATTTCTAATTGTAGTTTATCTATTTTTAAATCCGTGCCCATGTTTATATTCCCATTTGCTTTGTTTTTGTAGTTTCTTAATCATGGTTATTTAATCCTTTTTTATGACGAATAAATCTCAATCATTATTAGGTCTTTGAAGGAGGTAATGTAATGTAACAACTAATAAAATCTGATAAGTGTCACATTATCTTTTAACATTAAAGTCTAACAAGTAATACATAAACATAAAACTAAGTCTTTTTTTTCCTCTTCGAATGAACATAAACAGTAGTAGATCACGGTAGAATCAGGTGCGGAGTCTTTGAAGGATCCATTGTAGGTCTTTGGAGGAACAGCGAAAATTTGGTGGAGGCTATCAGTGGTGGAGGATCATCTGATGGTGGTGGAGGATCAACTGATGCTCGTGGAGGATAGACAAAAGTGGGAGGGCTAAAAAAGGGACGCGTAGCAGGTGATGGTGTGCTATGACATCTTTGGGCGGGTGATAGGTCTTTGTGAGATCTCTGAAGTCTCATCTGACCCAGAAAGTATGCCATGCGCCTCGTTCAGTGCACCCCAAAAATAATCAGCACTCTGGTCTCTTCCCCCAGATATCACATGCCTCAATGAAGTCAATGCTCTGGCAATACGCTACATAAATAATATGTGAACTTAATATTAGTAATATAATAAAAAAGTTAAGTATGATATTATGTACAATTTAGATTACTAGGTCAACCAGAGTCCATATTTAACTTCACGAGGTATCAGCGGTAGATCTCACGGCATGTGAGGGCGAGAGGATCGTCGTCTGTCGTAGAACTGATCTAAGATTTGTGGAGGTTGAGCGATGCGTGCGATATGCGATCATACCGGGCCATATACTGCGAAGGTACGCGCTCTCTCGAGCACGGTATGGCATCGTCGACCTCGACTACGATCGGTGATGGAGTGATCCGTCCATCTCTCAATCACGAACGATAAGATACTACGGTCGAGTCGTGGAGGTATGAAGGTCGCGGAGAATGAATGCGAATATAGCCAAACTGGCGTAAGACCCGCTCCGGATGATATGGCTCCACAACTTGTCCGCGCACTATCGTCGAGGCCACCATGCAATATCGGGAAGGGTGCGCCATTTCGATGATCCTCATATGGCTCCCGGCGGACCTCTGAAATCTCTGTCGATCGGAGTCTCTCGGCCCGGCGCGCTATACGGAGATACGTGCGGCCTCCAGCGCGGTGCGGGCGTGACTTCGGTGTGCGACATGCTCCAGGAGAAGAAAACATCTCGGAAAGTGCTCATAAATCCAGGCCTACATAATAAATAAGATAATTAATATCAATATCATCTCATTGAAAATTATCTACAAATTATTGAAAAATTGTCATGTCATTACTGTAAAGGGTCGCGTAGCCACCTAATGTCGCACCTCAAACACAGTCGCGATGGTCGGTTACTGTCTGAGATATGCCAAACAAAATTTGCACTGACATAGCTACCAACCATGCGAGGTCGGGAATAGCTCCGAGTACCTCTGCGACCTTGGTTGCACTCTTATCGACAAATAGAGTGCAACCAACCCGGATAAAGACAGAAAGCTCAGTAGCAAACACTACATCATCATCGGATGGCCTTGTCAGTAATAGTCGAGAAATGATCCACCGGCCACATTAGTGGTGAAGGAGAGCGACAACGCTCAAGTCTCTACCAGATGCCTGCGTCGGTGGTGCCCAGCGACTCCGCGATAAAGCGTTGGCGCCGATCCACATGGCGGTACGTGAGAATGATATCATCGATCGATACTTGGTATGTGTAAGATGGATCACGGCGTTGTCTGGTGTGATGGTCATCTCACCCAAGCGGCATATGAAATGTCGTGGTCTCTGGGTGCCACCGCTCCTGGCCGGGCAGCATCGGTCACACTCGCAGCTCGATGGCTATGACTAGTCAGCGATGCCAACCGAATCGATGTACGGAGTCTCATAAATACGAGACCTCCATATCTAGCTCCCATAAGCTGACTTTGCACCATGATTGACCCGATTTCAATGGTGCTCGATCTCCTGATAAAAATGGCAAATCAAATTACGATTGAGTTCGTAACTAAAATTAACATAAATATATATATATATATATATACTATATATATATATATATATATATATATATATATATATATATAGCTTTGGACAATGATTGTTTACCTCGACCATATCTTGACTCACTTGATATGTTTTGTCAAAACTCCTTGATATACATCATCAATAGGTCTCGCAAGGGCACCACTGAATGCCTCCTCATGCTCATCCACACATCATCTTTGAGGATGCTCAACCGAATCTGGATCTGTTGTTGGCTCAACCTCTCTCGGTGTACGTCGTCCTACGCTCAGATCCAGGTAAGGTCGTGCAAGTGATACAGATGTATATCTCGCCGAGTGCGTGGTGGCGTATACATTGAAAATAAACATTGATAACTTAAATAATATCATCATTAAATAAAAATATGCGTGGGGATGATCACTCGTGGGATGTCTCTTTGGAAAAATATAGTTGGAATAGTATGCACTTTTATTTTTTATTTTGGGTGGAGTTCTAAGAATTACGATATGATCTTTATCTCGTCGTTGATAAAAATTCAAGTGGGATGAGGCACTTCACATCAAAACAATCTGCTATATGTTTCTAGGCACCTCCCGTGAATGATAAAGAGTGACTAGTCTTTGTGAGAAATCCGTCAGGTTAAGTGCAATCCATCCGGACATCATCAAATCGGGTAATTGCATTAAATCCGGACATCCTCAAATCCGTTAAATTGTAATAAATCCGGACATCATCAAATCCGGTGAAAAACAAAAAATCCAGACATCATCAAATCCGGTAAATTACATTAAATCCAGACATCATAAAATCCGGTGAAAATCAAAAAATCTGGACATTGTGAAATCCGAAATATTCATTGGATTAGGACATCTACCGATCCAAATTTACGGACATCGATAAAATCAGGATACAATGATAGATCCAGGACATCGGGAATAAATTTTAAGATACCAGTTCAATGTGAAATCCGGGCTAATTCATATTTAGAATCAGGGAACAAAGATTAAAATTTCAAAGCGGAAAAGCGAGAAAATGTTTGGAGTAATCAAAGCAAACTTACTTGATCTCCGGATTTGGGAGGTTGTCTTGGTTTCGGTGCGGAGGATCGTGGGTTCTCTGGGTTTGGGTGCGGAGGATGGTGGGAGTTCTCGGTTTGAGGGGTTTTGTTTTAGATTGAAATGGGGAGGATGGGTTTGGGAACAAAGTCGAGGGGTGTCGATGGGAGTAGGATGGGAAAGATTTGTTATGGAATGGGGTGTAAAGAGATAATAAAGGGGTGTACTTAGTAATGGGGTGTGTAGAGATAATAAAGGGGTGCATATAGAACTACTCTTTTTTGAATGAAAGAAAGATTATCTACCAAAAAAAACTTACAAAGGCATTGGAAAAAAAACCACAAAGCTTATATTTGTAACATCTTTAGTGAAATTAGTCCATCAAATATTATAGTAAACTCTTAAACTTTTAAGCTCTTTTTGCAAGATAGTCGGTAGTTACATTACCTTATTTGTAAATATGATGACCAAATATAAATATTTAAGTCAATGTCAAATTCCAAATATCCTTCATTAATAACAAAATAAAAATAGAAATATTAATTATCTTATTATAACAATATATCACTATTTTTTAGTCACCTTCAATCTCTAAATTCAAAAAAACCTTTTTTTCTTGACAACTAACATACCATCTCTTAAAGTTATACACTCAACAACAATAATTGATGAATTACCAATATATCTATAAGCAGTCATTTTAATAATATCATTAGAATATATAGTATTTGAACTCTAGAACCATCAAAATTTAATTTGAACCTATTATTAATTGGGAGATCCAACGAATCAATTTTTCCATCGTTCAAGAGATATCACATCTTTTATTCTGAAATCAGGGTAAAAGGTTTGGAATATTAAAGTGGCTTTCTCAATGACGAGAAAGGGATTTGGTTTCATCTCTTTAAAGACAAAATTTATATGATTTCAAACATTCCACATAATTATGTCAATTTTTTTCATAGGGTGATTGAACAACTTGTAATTTGTTTTATAATTTTTATAAATAGGACAATTATATTTGATCCGATCGCAAATACTTGTAACAAGGACATTTTTTAAAGACTAAATTTTTAATATTATGATTGTATAAATAATACCTATTTGGAATTTTCAGCCTGTTTACAATTAGAAAATCACAACTAAGAGGGTATTTCTAATAACTAGCCAAAGGAAAAAATTTATTTTTGGCGGGAGTTTTGTTTTCAAACGACGTCGTTTGATGCTTCTTAAGATTAGACGGCGCGTCACGGCTGATATTAGGCGTTTGCTTGCAGGGTTTTTCAAATTACCGTAAACTGTAAAAATTTTAAAATTGCGTTTAAAAGAAACAAATATTATATAAGGAAAATCTTTTGAATTAGGAAAAAGACGATTGTAAGATATATAACTAAGAAAGGCGATTTAGTTTTTGCTTTTGATTTTAAATTTAAACCTATTGTTTTTATTTTATTTTATTTTGGTATGGCTTAAAATTCTGATTTTATTAATTTTATACATTCTATTTTAGGTATATGACATAGATAAATATAATAATAATTTTTTTAATAATGATAATAATAAATATTTTATCTTTTATTTTTATTTTTATTAATATGATAAGATGTTATAAAATTATTATATAAATATTTTCATTTATCCTAAGAATAAAGTTAAACAACTTACTTTTGATATAATTAAGATGCTTTAATTTTAAAAAAATATAAAACCAAATAACTTAATACATAATATAAATACAATATTAAAAAAAAAACTTCATACTTAATAGTTAATACTATTAAACATATTCATCATTTAGCTAAATAAAAATTATATTCACTTAAAAATACAAATATTAATCTTCCAAGTTCTTCTTCTTTCCACATTGTCTGTCTGGTATTTCTTTTCTTTAATTTTTCCTCCCCCTTGAAATCGTTTTCAATCGTTAAAGACGATTTTCATTTTTTGAAAAAAAAAAAATATTGTACAACCACTATAGAGCACTTTTTATTATAATAAATTTTATATTCCATATTTAATCAGTTTCAAGTTCCAACTGCTCTTCTTTTTATTTAATTCAAAAAGATTGTTTATTAATAATTTAATTTATTATTCAATAGATCAAATTTTGTCATGGATTTAGAAATAATAATTTTTTTAAATAAAATAATATTATTGATTAATTTTGATAGATTGATAGATCGAATCTAAAATAGCTAAAAATATAAAATGAAACGATATTGACTTATCGTATAATAAATATCACATAAAGCGCATAAATTTGATAATATAGTAGTATATTATACGACTCAGGATTCTTTAAATATTTATCTTCTTCGTATCTGTTTTGTATATCTGAATCATGCATGTGGATAAAAGCATGTAATAGGCGACGAGCAATCTGTAGTAATAAATGTATTGCGATAATAAGCCGACGTCCCGATAAACCGATGATAGCCAAAAGCAAAGACCAAACATTAATCTTTATGGAAAGAATTCTTTCTTAAACAAGAAAATGAAAAAAATAAAAGCCAAATGACCAAAACATCACCCCTAGGAATATAGACTACAAAAGAATAAAATGAAATAAAAATATAGGAGAGAGGATGGTTAAATATTAATTAAAGAATAAGATTTAAGATTTTAAAATTTCTCCAATAAAATTATTTAAAAAATTAAAAATAAAACAAATTTATTTAATTTTAATTAATTATTTAGAAATTTAAAGTAAAAGCTGATAATAAGTTTGTTTATTATTGTTTTTGCTTGTATAAAATTCACCTAAAAATTGATAATAGATTTTCTCAATCCGAAAGTAAAATAAATAAAAGATAAAATTCAAAAAATTAAATATTATAATTTATGTTATGAATAAAAAATTATAAAACTAATTAGTTCCTATTTATAATTATAATCAATTAAATTAGTCTAAAAATATAATTAGAGATGAGGATAAGAGTATTTATAATTTTTTTTTGCAATTAACTATCTATTTGATAACAAATACTGTTTTTAATATCTAATTAGTAAAGTATAGAATTTTTTAATATCCAATTGAACCTATTTTTTACAATCAACCAAAATAATATTTTGATATGAAAAAATAATATATTTTACCAAATTAGATATTAATTATAAAAAATTTATAAATATTTTATCCTTATCTCTAATTATATTTTAAACTAATTTAATTTATTGTACAGTATAAATAGGAACTAATTAGTTTTATAAATTTTATTCTCATAACATAAATTATAATATTTATTTAATTTTATCTATCATTTTAGTTTGAGATTAAGAAAAACTATTATCAATTTTTAAATAGAAACCTACAAAATAATAAATGAGGCTTATTATCAGTTCTTCTAAACTCTAAACAGTAATTAAAATTAAATAAATTTATTTTATTTAAACTAACTTTTAATTACGATATAAAAAATTGTCCTATGAACTCAAACTAGGACCCCTTCCCTCCCCTATTTGAAAAGTTCAACCCTCTACTACATGAGATAGATAGAATGGACAAGTAAATATTTTAGTTTTTAAATAATTTCATTGGAGAAGCTTTAAAATCTTAAATATTATTCTTTAATTAATATTTTTATAGCTTATATGGTCCGGCATTTGTGTGTGCTCATCAATGATCATCCGATTGACCTTAGGGATATGGAGATTTACACTATTAACATTTTGATATATTGAATAATAAATTAATTTATTATTTAATAAGCGATTTTTGAATTAAAATAAGAAGAGCCTAATATTTTATTGAGATAAAAAAGTCGTTGAATAGGATTTAAAAAAAATAAATAAAATCATTGTTATAAATCGTGGAAGCTTTACTACATGAGAATATGAATTCAAAAACACAAAAATAAAGAAATCAATATAAAAATGCATGAGAGGTTTTAACGTGGTTCAGCCAATTATGCCTATATTCACGAATGAGAGGAAATGTTTCCATTATGCCTGAAAACATAGAGAATAAGATTAGAGTGTTAAAGTATTGTGGCAGTAGGAAAGTCGCTGAATAACAAAAATACTAGGATACTTTCATGTCTCTGAAATAGCTCATAAAACTCTCGTCTCAGCTCTTACATCTCTGCACTTGCCAAATGTCTCTCATAACTTTTTCTCCACCTAACCTAAAATATTTATAGGGATAATCCTAAAAGATTTCCTTATTCTATAAGGAAACCTAATATTACAATAATATAATAAATATGAATTATCCTATAAAATATTATTTACAAAAAAAGAATTAATACTAAATAGGAATTTGAGACATATTCTAACAATCCCCCCTTGGATCCAAATTCCATCACATCTTGATAAGAGAGTAATCGACTCCACCTTGAAATGAAATTTCTTTTATCTTCATATTGTGTGTTTCGTAATCTTTTGTTCTTCCAAATATCTTCAACCTGAAGCTCTGATACAAATTGTTATAAATCGCGGAAGCTTTACTGCATGAGAATATGAAGTCAAGAACACAAAGATAAAAAAAATCAATATAAAAATGCACGAGAAGTTTTAACGTAGTTTGGCCAATTATGCCTACATCCACGGATGAGAGAGAATGTTTCCACTATGCTTAAAAACACAGAGAATAAGATTGGAGTATCAAAGTATTGCAACGACCATGAAAAATCACAAAAAAAAACAATCTCGTCATGACCATTCCATCATGAAAGTAAACGCCAATGAACTCCCATATCTCGAAGCCAAACTCCTATTTCACAACAAAGTCCCAAAGGAGCCTGACTTAGCAACCAAGTCCGCGGGTTTGAACCGATTACGCGAGCTTGGCTACTTGGAGAGTGACTTAGTCATCATATCGCTAAATTATGGGTTCAAACACACCCACAACAATGTCACCACGAGCAATAATCTCACGCACAAAATGTTACCTCACATCGATATGCTTCGTCCTCTCATGAAACATATGATCTTTAGTGAGAAATACTCTGCTATCTACAAAAACAATGTATTGATCTCATTGATCCTTAAACTCTCAAAAATCCTTCAACTAAAGGGCCTCTTTACAAACTTTGTACTTAGTCATAGCCTCTGCGCTATAGTTGATAGAGCTGGTAGCAGATTGAAGTGGCTTTTCAACTAATATCACAACCTCCCATGGTGAACACATATACGTAAGGGGATTTCCTCTTATCAAGATCTCGGCATAATCGGAGATCGACATGCCACGCAACTCCATCTCAGTCCTACCAAAATATCGACAAACACTCTTTGATTCACGGGTCACGCAAGTATCGCATGATCAGGCGCTTTCCAATGTTTCTTGCCGAGGTTTGCCATGTACTGCGGCTTCATTTGCAGGCTGAGTTGGAGGCGAACCTATGGCATACATCAAAGAACCCACATCACTAGAATATGGTACTCTAGACATGTAGTCAACCCCCTCATCTAACTGTAGACATAGAGCAAATGAAAGTCTGAAATGAACCTATAAGGCACCTTTTCAATATATCCTTTTTGACTCAAGGATAACTTCCAACCACTCTATCCCTCATAATCTTCATCCCAAGTATCTGCTCTTAAATTTGCTCCCCGAATCTTTCATCTCAGGCTCATTATTAAGTTGGCTTTAGGTTTGCTCTCCTTCTTTACTCTTCGCTATTGTTAGCATGTCATCAACATATAAGAGCAGATACAGAAGTGACTCGTCATTGCATCGTTTGAAGTAGACACAACTATAAAAGCTACTCCTCTTAAAATCATGAGAGATCATGAATGAGTAAAATCTCTAATACCATTGTCTAGGAGATTGTTTCAAACCGTAAAGACTCAAAGTAGGCAAACATAGTCCTCCCTACCTAAAGCTATAAAACCCTTTGGCTGTTGCATATAAATGTCCTCCTGAAACCACATGTAAAAATGCAGTCTTCACATCCGACTGCTCAAGTTCAATCATGAAAAGCCACAATCCCAAGCAAAGCTCGAATTGAGCTATGTTTCACCACTTGAGAGAATACATATGTGAAGTTAACACTTGGAATCTGACTGTAACCTTTAGCAACTAGTCTTGCCTTGTACCTTGCATTCTTAACTCCTAGTTGTGCCTTCTTTCTTCTTGAACACCATTTTTCATTGGGTTCTTCCCTTCACATTAGCCTCCCCGGAGTGTGCAGGCCTGAGGAAGAGACCGGTCGAGCGAATGGCGGAGTGCGAGCCGAAACTTCGGGGGCGCTTCGGTTTATTTCTTTTATTTTAAGGTGTTATTAAAAATTTCGTTTTCAAAAGTGTTGCGACGAATCCTGCGGGCCGAATGGCGGATCAGTCAGGCGGTTTGCTTCAACGTTTTTCATTTATCTTATCAAAAAGCGTTTTGTCATTCATATAGTTGCGAAGTGGTTTCGATTTTAGGCAAGTCCATAATCATTTACAAATTCAAAGCAGTTCCAGTGAAGTATAGAAAGCATTAACAAAATACATTTACAAAAAGAAAGGCATTCTATGCCCTTTCAAAATGATATACAAAATCAAGTTTCAGGGTTTAACCCTTTTGTTTACAAAATACCACTTGTTCAAAAGAGATGATATGCAAATTACGGAGTATACACTTATACGCCGTACTCTCTCTATGACTCTGCGTTGCGCGATCTTGGCCTTCTTTTTCTTTGCTTACTCGATACCTGCGCATAGATAAAACTACCTCTTCAGCATTTTCATGTAGTAGTTCTATCAGTTCTATTTCAATATTCAGGCCCAACTGACCACTGCATTTAACATTCAAACCATGTCTATTGTATCCGCGATGCTCATTCGTCAATTACGCATGCTTTAGTTTCAAGTCATTTTATCATATAACAACATTTTCAATGCAATAGTACATTCATGAGATTTACGCATATACGCAAAAATCCCATTACACTGCGTCGATATTGGCTATTTCACCTTGACTATTCAATTCACAATTTCGCGGCGGATTCCGTTTGATGAATCCGCCATATTATCGATGGTAATGTGCTTATACATTTAACAATTCGATCTTCCATCATGACGGATGTCGTTTGGTACATCCCAACACGTGGTATCACTTATTTGGTTTCCCATCATGACGGATGCCGTTTGGTGCATCCCGACATGTGGTATCACTTAAATGCCACACGCCATCATGACGGATGTCGATTGGTGCATCCCGCCAAGTGGGACATTTCTTCAATGCCATATGCCATCGCAGCGGATGCGATTAGATGCATCCCGCCAAGTGGGACATTGGAAAATTTGAGGGACGCCTTCGTGGATCTGGAATTGAATTGCATCCCGTCGGGAAGCGTTCATTGATATTTTCGATTCACATTTATGACGGATTCAGTTTGATGAATCCCGTCCTTATCATCATTCACATTTATTCGATTTTCAAATTATACATTTCAGTTTCATATTCACTTTCGTATTATCTTTTCAAAAGAATGCCTTACTCAATCTACTCTCTTATTCCATAGTTACTTAGTAACTACGAAATACTTGAAATGAGAATAAAGTCGGAGAACAAACCAAGGCGCCAGTCCCAGCTTTATTCTCTTGTGCTTAGTCTGAGATTTAGCGATCATCACGTCTGATGGTAACATTCACGCCACTCTTAGTGGATAAACAATTGTTAAACAATTTTAGTGAATTACAAATTTATTTTTGTTAAAAGTCTTGGGTTAAGACAAGTGCGTACGAAGACCTTGTAGAAGGCGGTACGGTACATTTTCACACAGCTCCCAGCAATTGAACCCCCATTAATCATTTCAGGGTCCTGAACATCGGTATACGAATCACGGGACTTACGACCGAGAAAAACATGCAAAAATGGGGTTCTTTGGAACAACTTTATCTTAGAGTACACCCTTGACTTTGTACCGGTCTGGGTTACCCTCACACAACTTGTGCAGGTACACCCTTCATATGTGGTGGGTTTTCCTGCTGCGCCTGTCTGGTGCATTTCGGTACATCTTAGGTACACCTCTGGATTTTGCTTGAAATTTTTGATTTGGCATTTTCTCTCATTTTCTTCCTAAGTCTTCTCATTCGTCTATATCAAAAATCCACCATGGAATCCCCTTAAAACAACTCCAAAAGTGGTTTTGAATAAATGAAATTTCTTTTCTCTCAAGTTAGGGCTTTTCCCCAAAATCTAAATCAAAATATGAGGTTAGGGTTTTGATTTTTCTTACCTTGAACCTCTTCAAATCTCTTCTTGTATGTTGTTTGGCCTCTTAGGAGCAATAAATGGGGAAAGGGTCACACCAAAGCTTGATCTTTTGGAACCCTTGCTCCTTCTCACTGCTCCCTCTCCCTATCCTCTTTATCCAAGAACGTGATGGCTCAAAGAAATGAGCTTAGAGACCACATTTTTGGTCTTTATAAGTCCACTTATGTGTAAGGCCATGTTTGGCCTTCCACCCTATTCCAACTTCTCATTTTTCCATTTTTTTGTCTTAATCACTTATTCCTCATAAGGCCTTGTTTGTACAGTAAGTCTAATTTCCATTTTGACATTCTTCTTCTTTACTTTCCTTATCATTTATCATTTATTTTCCCATTAGCATTTAAGCTATCATTTGACCCTTAGGTCCTTATTTTACAATTTACATTTTCCACTTACTTGCTTAGGTTAATTTAAGGTTCAATCAATTTCTCAATTTAACTCTCATGCTTCAATCATATGCCCACTTTAAATTGCACTGCAATTTATCAATTTACGGAAAAAGCCCAGTTTGACTCAATTCATACACAAAATATACAAAATTATTATAAAAAATTCTAGAGTGTGCATTATAGTGTCCCATGTCCCATTTTTATAAAGGGACTCCATCTTTTCTTACATAACAATCATCCACTTTTGAATCGCTACAACTTATTGCCTCTTAATAAGTGGATGGCTCTTCACTGGACTCAATATTATCTGTTACACTCAAGGCATATGCAACCAAATCAGTTTCACCATATTTATGTGGTGGCTTAATAGTCCTCCTCTCTCTTTCTCTAGCAGTAGAATACTGTTACACTAGATATGAAGCTATAGGAACACTCTGCTCATCTGAATTAGGAATCAAAAAAATCTGAAACTCCACATGTTTATTAACTCTTTGCACAGTCTCAATACTAGAGTCTTTAGGAGCTAAGACCTTAATCATGGAAGTCTCATACAAAATCACATCTCTGTTAATTACCAATTTCTTGGTTTTAAGACAATCTTTCACACCATATTTATAGCCAAAATATACACTACGTGATCAAGGTTCAAACTTCTCATTATCAACATGGGCATATGCAGGACATCCAAAAATTTCAAATCTGAATAAGTAGGAGGACTACCAGATCATACCTCTTGAGGAGTCTTCTTCTCTATAGAAATTGAGGGAGAATGGTTAATCAAATAACATGTAGTGGATGTGGCTTCTGGCAAAAAAAACTTCGGCAATTGAGCATTAGAGAGCATGCATATGACCTCCATCAAAATCCTATTCATACGCTCCACTACACCATTACATTTGTAGGTATGACTTGTGTGATGTCTAACAGTGCATGCGACCCAGAGGCCCGACGACGATTAAGGTGAGATTGGCTTAGGAAACCAGGGCCGGCCAAAAGCCGTTAACGAATCCAGTTTATCAAATCGTTCGTTCTCGAATCTTTGAAGCGATTTCAATTTAGAGCGCCGTAAACATTTATTTAACAAAATGCATTTACAATGCAGGCATTCACGCCTTTTCAAAATGATTTACAAAATAGATATTGCCGAGTTAGATGTTTTTACAATATCAAGATTAAAAAAGAAACATGACATGAATGCACAAGTCGAAACATACTCATGTTATTCTTTATGACTCGGCGCTCGATCTTGGATGCTTCCGATCCTTTATATATCCTTTCGATGCGCAACGTATTGGTAAAGCAATACGCTAAGCAGTCATGCCAGTGATTCTCAGTTCTCTTCCATTTAGGTTTAAGTCAAATCATACAATTTTTTTCGTAATGCTTTTGAATCTTTTAATGATCGCACAAATCTGATACATATATTTATGTCGCCATACATCCATTTACGATTTATTGATCATTCTAAACATGCACTTTCTTATGCGATAAATCATTGAATCACAAATCATGCATTTCATAACTTTCTTATCAATTCAATTTGCAATCATGCATTTCAATTCCATTAACATTAAAAATATAAAGTCATTTCGATTACGCCCTTAGCAATTTAACCTATGTTTTTGGTATATAGGATATGGGGATCTGCGGCTGATCATTTGTCTTGCAAATCGATATAAAAACATTTGTTACATAACCACGGTCTGATTACATTTGAAATTTCTTATTTGGTTATTAAAAATCAATTCGTGAACACTACCGATGTTGTCCCATTGGGCTACGGATCGGAGTGACACATCAATACATTCGTTCGCAGTACTGCTAATTTGACCCCTATTGGTATACCAATCTATCCTTTATGCGAATTAACAGTTAATCATTCTATTAAGGGCGTTCAAATCATTCATAGCAAAATAAAACAAGTATGTATGTTTGTTTCAAACCATTTCATTTTCAATAATCATGAAATTTTCATATGCAAATCAAGCGCCTGATAATTAAAACAAACCCATTATAACTTTCTATTAAATTAAGCAAATATTTCAAATCTTGAAAGCAAAGAATAGGAGTAAATAGAGAACAAGCATGTCGTTTTCTTTCATTAATGAGGACCATGTGCAAATGTTGACAGCACTCACAACCAATCAGTTCAAATCAATGTGTTCTTAGCTTTTTCATAAATAAGCATTTCACAAACAATGCCACGAAATGAGGTTAGAGATATGGAGAACAAACCATCTTGAAATAGGAAAGGGGCTTTGACAAACCAAAAGATTGTCGTCCTTTAATTCTTGTCGCCAGGAATCTGGCTCAACTCGAGGGCTTTCCTCTCGTTAACCCCTAATCCATCACACATATTTCACAATCAAAAGAATAACCAAAGAAAAATGTTTGTGCGTCTCTAGGATTTTTGGTTAGGGTTGATGTCTACCCAATATGCCTCACTTGCCAAATTTTCTGGGGACAATTGAGCCATATTTTGCTCATACATCCTTCATGAAAATTATATATCTATGAGTCTATTTTTATTAGGAATTTGAATCATCTCATTTGGATCACCCAAACACAAGTTATGGCATCTTTATGCCAAACTGGTCAGTATGCCCAGCTCACTCGGTTACCTACTATTTTTCTCAATTTCAGGGGTCTTAACTCTATAAATTGATAATGGTCCCTTCTAATTATTTGAAGCTATGGTTCTAAGGTTTCTTCTCCAATTTGAATCATCCAATTTGGATCAATAGAACTCAATTTATTTCATTTTACATCCATACTACTCCAATTTGCAAAGCAGATCAGATCATTCTTACACATAGCTCAATTGACAAATTTCTGGGAACTTTGGAGTAACAATTTGCTTACACTTACTTCAAGTAAATTATTCCCTGAAGTCTATTTAGGTTTTAGTCCTCTCAATTTGGATGAGTGAAACTCGACTTAGCTAGCTCTTATAACAATGCTCCAAAAGCAGGCGTAACCAGTGAGCTACCCAGAGCTCACCTTTAAATATTGTTGGGAGCCTTGAAACTGTGAATTTGCTCCTAGTCCTTCTATATATTTGTAGCCCCTATCTTGTAAGTTCTTTACCAATTGGAATCACTTAATTTGGATGATTATAATAATGTATAGTAAACAAGAATAGGAGTTTTTACAAAATTTTGACAACATTTTCTTTGAAAACTCAACGACCTCACCACACAAACCTTTACACAAAATGTCGAGAACCCGATCGTGCGTGTCTAAGCTCGCCTCAGCCTTGTCCACAAGCTTCATTTACCATGCAGCAAACTCTTTTTATCAACATTTGGGGGTTTCTAACTCAAACATAAGAACAAGGGTTTGGGTTTATTTCTTATCAAATCTCTTGGAGACCCTATGCTTTAGCTCCACTTCTTCCCTCTTTGATCACTTGGAGACCAAAAATGGGGATGATCTCCACAAAATGCGGATATTCCTCAACCTAGCTCTTCTCTTCTCCTCCCCCATCTCAAAAAGCGTGATTGCTCAGAATGAGCTCAAAGAATACTTTTGGTCTTTTAAACTCATTTAAGTGTAAGGCCATGTTTGGCCTTCCATGAAATATTCTCATTTTCTCTTCTTTTTTTTTTTGTCTTAAGTCCTTAATCTTCATGGGCCTTGTTTGGCCACCAAAGACAAAATGCATTCTTAGGTTAAGTTCTCCCAATAACAATGTAGCTCACACTTGTTCCTATTTGCACTTAAATCCCCATATTTGTAAGTATAAACTTGTTTCCAATTGACCCTTAGGTCCTCATTTTTCACATTTCCAAATTTGCCATTTTTCACTTGGGTAAATTTTCGAGTGTAATCAATTCTCATTTAGTATATTATATTTGCATTTGGCTCTTAGCCATATAATTATTTATGCAATATTTATTTAACAATTCCCGGAAAATACCCAAGTTGGCTCAATTTATACCCATAATATATACTAATTTTTATTATAAAATTCTAGGGTATTTTTGGGGCATTACAACTCTCCCCCACTTGATAAAATTTCGTCCAAGTTGGCTCAATTTATACCCGGAATATATAATAATTTTTATTATAAAATTCTAGGGTATTTTTGGGGCGTTACAAATTCCCTCTTTCTTGCAAAGAGTGTTAAACTCATCAGAACAAAACTCTAACCCAATATCAGTATGAAACACACTTCACCTGCCTCCCTGTTTGCTTCTCAATCATTGTCTTCCAATCCTTGAATGTTGAAAACACATCACTTTTATGTTTCAGGAAGAATACCTATACCTTACGTGAGAAATCATCAATGATTGTTAGCATATAAGTAGTACCTCTCATAGAAGAAACTTTTGTAGGTCCTTAAAGGTCTAAATGTAGATAGTCAAGTGGCCCCTTTGACTTATGAATTCCTGAAGAGAATCTAACTCGCTTTTGTTTCCCAAAAACGTAGTGCTCACAAAACTGTAACTTACTTGTTTTTTGCCCATCTAGAAGTCCTTTTCTACTCAACTCCGTCATACTGTTTGCACTAATGTGCCCAAGACACATGTGCCAAAGCTTCGTAATATCATTCTCTAACAATGAACGAGATGCAACAACAACATCTCCTGTAACAGTGGAACCTTATAGAACATATAACATGACTGTCTTTTAAGGACCCTTTATCACAACTAGGGCTCCTTTACTAATCTTCAAAACTCCACCTTCACCAGTGTACTTATACCCTTTTGCGTCAAGAGTACTTAGGGATATCAAATTCTTTTTCAAACATGTTTGATGTCACCAAGAATACGAACTATTTCATCAAACATCTTAATGCGAACTGCCACAATACCTGCTACCTTACAAGATGCATTGTTACCCATAAAAACCGCACCTTTATGCATAAGTTCGTATGAAGAGAACCAATCTCGATTAGGAGTCATGTGAAACGTACAACTAGAATCTAAAATCCAATTCTCACCAGCTCTCAAATCAGCATCCGACACAATCAGAAGTTCTCCATCAGTTTGATCTGATTCCACAACATTGGCCTCACTAGATTTCCCAGATTTCTTTCCTTGTTTGTTCTTGAATTTCTTCTCCCTATTCTACAACTTGAAACACTCTTTGATGTGACCTTGTTTTCTTGCAGTAATTGCAGATTTTATTAGAATTCCTAGATTTTGACCTTTTCCTTTATTCTTCACCAGAATTCTTCTCTTGCAACCTACCACGTACAAACAAGCTATCTCCATGCACTTTAGGCCCTACAATTAATTGCTTCATTTTCTCCTTAAAAAACAGAACCTCAATGACTTTATTTAGGGTTAGGATATCACGACTATATAAAATCGTATCTCTGAAAGTCGCATACTAATTAGGAAGCGAACACAACAACATTAAATCTGGATCTTCTTCTTCATATTTAACCTCCAAAGTTTCATTTGCAACAATTTCTTTAAAGGTCGTAATATGCTCTTCTAAATACGTACCTTGTACCATACGGTGCGAATACAATCGCTGCTTTAAGTGCAACTTACTCGTAAGACTTTTCATCATGCACAACTCTTCCAACTTCAGCCATAACACATCGACAGTCTTCTCCTTTAGAACGTCTTGCAGAATCTGATTCGATAAATGAAGGTGAATATGAGATAATGCTTTACGACCCTTACATTCTTTCTCCTCTTTTGTCAACGATGATGACATCTTGTCAAGCCTTAGTAACGCTTCATCCAGATCCATCTGTGTCAGTGTAATTGACCCGAATTTGTTTTTGGGCTTATGTTCGACCTGAAGGCTCGCAGTACGACTTTTTGTGAAAAGAAAAGGTTGAGGAAAAATAGGAATCTGCTCGGTTTTTTTCGTTATACAAACACATTAGGGTTTATTCCCTATGAGCCGTACTTTGTAATTCTCTCTCAAATTGATAGTGAAGTTTTTTTCTTTGCCCGTGGTTTTTTCCCGCAAGAGTTTCCACGTAAATCTTGTGTTTTTCTTTATTTTCATATTTCTTTATTATACCATTAATCATAACAATCGTCTTTAAAAAAAAGGAAAAAAACTTAGCTTAAGGAGGAAAAATAAATTGAATAAAAAAAAAAGAGGAAAAATAAATAAATAAAGGAGAAATCGTCTTTTAAAAAAACCACTTTAGAAGAAGACTAGATTTTCTACATTCAATCAAAATCGTCTTATCAAAATATGATAGGACATCGTTTTTTCAAAACAACAATTGGGTAGAAAACTTTATTTTTCAATTTTTTACAAGAAATGTTTGGTGAAATGAAATTAAATAATTCTAAATTTGTGAATCTATCATTTTTTATGTTGTTGTCCATCATGTTTAATTTAAGTGATAGATCGCTTATCCTTTTAATCAAGGACAAGGAATAGAGAGAAGGTGCCTCTATAATTTACTATCTTAAAATTAATGTATAAATTATAATAAAAAAATTTTGTTTTTTTTTAAATTGATTAATTTTGGACAAAAATACATTTTCCTATTTCATGTATTTATATTATCACTTAAAAAAATGTTATGTTTGTAAGATAAGATAAAAACTTAATAGAAGATCAAATTTTCGAAATTGGGTTTTCAAAATGTCCTTTAATCCAATCACCCTTTTTACAATCAATCAAAATTGTCTCCTTAAAAGACTATTTTTCCTACAATCAAACAAAGTAATTTCTTTTCTGTTTTTTTGGGATCACAAAGGAATGAGACAGATGATTGATAGGATATCCTCCATTAATTGGAATAAATGTAATTTGTAAAAGTTTGAAAATTGATATATTGGAGGGTTTCGACCCCACCCAATAATTACGATGAGGTGTACTCTATATCCATTGATATATTGCTTTTATTATATAAAGTGTAAATTTTTTTATATTCCCTCATTATTTATGAATATTTTTACGCTTTAATATTATCACTTAATTTTATTTTTTCATAAAATCCTTTCACATTTTCAAAAAAATTAAAATTTTAAATTCATTAAATTTAAAATATTTTTAAATAAAAAAATATTTTGATAAGAAAAGAAATAAAATAATATCTCATTTAAAATTTTAATATTATAATATATAATATTTGAATCTTCTTATTATCTACTTAATATTTTGTAATAATAACGGAAATAAATAAATAATATATCTTTAACATTATAATATCTTAATAATTTATTAAATATAACATATTTAATTTAATAGTTACTGAATCCATTTCATTTTAATCTACCTTAATTAAAATATGAATCATTTCTCATTATTTATATAAATAATTTTATAAAAGTATAAATGGAAATAAAAACTCATTAATTATAAGAATAATATTAAATTACATATTTAATTTAATAATTTTAAAACATTATCCAATTGAACATATATTTTTAATGAAAATAATTTTAATCTGAATTTAAAATTTTAATTAATAGTAAATGAACATAAATATTAAAAATTAATATATATATATATATATATATATATATATATATATATATATATATATATATATACTGCTATATATATACTCTTATATATATATATACTATATAACTATGCTATATATATATATAATTTTAATACAACCGATATTTTTAGATATTTTTTTTGTAAAAATATACACAGATATTTTACCGATATTTTCAAGATATCCGTAAAATCCAAGTATCGATATATCCGTGTTTACCAATATTTTGATTCTTGTACATAACTAACAATTACAATTACAAGGGAGTGTTTTTTTGCCAACATATGCCAAATTCATTCTGCTTAAGAAACTCGAATGTTTGTTTTTTTTGGCTTATTTATGAAAACAAATTGCATTTTTTATACTTTATAAAAAGCAAATTGCTTTCATACTTTATGCGATTTGTTTTTTTTTTCTCATAGCTTAATTATGAATTTTTAAAAATTTATTTTCAATAAAAAAATGTCAAAATATTTGGCTTTTTAAGTCATACTTTATAACCTGTACAAAATATTTTGAAATCTTGTAAAATCAATATTTCAAAATATTTTAAATACACAAAGTATTTTTAATTTTTCTTTCATCAATCTATTATTTTTAAATTATTAATTTTATTATATATTCTATTATAGTTATATAAAATAATTATGTTTTCTAAGAATGATAATAATAAATTATTTATCCTAATAATTTTATCATTTTTTATTTTTTTATAAATATGTTAATATGTTATACATATATTATACAAATATTTATTTTATTTTATGATAATAACAAAGGTGATTTGATAAAAAGATAATTTGAAAACTACATTTCGAAAATCTAATAATTCATTAATTTTTAACCTATAAAAAATACTCTAATTGTTTTTCTTGTAAAAATAATCATTTTTTCAAAAATATGTAAATATATGAAATGACAAATGACATTTTATCAATTATGAATCATTCTTCAATGAAAAAAAATGAAAATGATTAGCTTTACAAAATTTCAGTTTTTTTTATGAAAATTAATATTATTGATTCAAACTTGTAATATATCAATAGATCCCAGTATCTGAATAGTTAAAAAATCATCTGAGTAAAACGATATCCAGGATTAATAGCGTAATAAATCGCTGTCAAAAGCTTCTGAATTGGATATTAATATAATGACTTGAATATATGTGACTGTAGTTCTTTAACATATATACTCACGATTATAATTTGATGTTTTGGGTGATAAGATCACCTTTCTTTTATCCCGGTCATTTTCTGCGGATAAAATGTCGTATGAATGTGTGAGCAATAAGTCATGCTGGCCGTATGAAAACAACACAAAAGCGAATAAATATTCTTGGAAAAACTCACTGTGCATGAAAAATGAAAAGAAAAAATCTGAGATGAATGATTTCAGGACAAGAATAATAGAAAAATCATCTCTCATTGCTTGAGCAAAATAAGCTACAAGAGAATAGAAAGAAAGAAAAAATAAAAAGGAGGGCGACTTAAATGAAAAGTTGTTACAAAATTTGAGTTATTTAAAGTGTTTAAACCAAATATTTCCATTCTTTAAAAAAAATCAAAGTTATACTATCATTACACAAACAAACACTTAGTTAAATTAATTTTTTAATATATTAGATGTTGATTTTAAGCACCATAAAAACAAACGAGCAATATTTAATATAAATATAATATTAAAAAAACAAATATTTTGATATTTAATACCATTAAACCTTATTCAATAACTAAATAAAAGTTATATTCAATATTAAGTAAACAAAACAGCTGAGACAATTTCGTAAGGGGAGAATGCCATATTGAGAGCTCTCTACACTGGAGTACCAGCCAAATAATCAGCTGATTTCCTTCCCTATAAATATGCGTTACCTCAATCAACCAGCTTTTGCCAAGAACAATAATAATACTTATTTTCTTTAATTTTTAACCAGAGATGTTTCTGCCTTTTTTTTTTTTTTTTAATTGACAAAATCTAAACATTCATTACTTGTTCTACCATGGTTGGCCAGAGATCTAGAAAAGGTCTAATAGTTTTTGGGCACTTGCTTAGATTGCAAGTGAGTTAAACACTTTAAGACCCTAGTTTGTTGGGCTTTTTAGACCATTTAGTGTAAAAATTAAAAATAAAAATTCATGAAATAATATAGGATTAGAAACATTTCTAAATCTAATGTAATTTTGGTCAGGTGAAAAATGTCTGCTAGAGGTATACTTTCTAAAAATGTCTTTTTAACTAACACTTTTGAAAATTTTGAAAATTTTATAATTAAAGTGGCTTTTGATAAAACATTGATAAGACACTTTAAAAAATTTTGAATTTAAGGTGAAATTATCTTTTAAATAAACACATTTTAAAATTTTAGAAAACAAAAAGCGTCTCTTCAAAATATATTTCTAAATTGTTGAGATATTACATTAAAAATATCTTTTAAAACAACACCTTCATAATTTTGAAAGTTATCTTTTAAAAAAACACTTTCATAATTTTGAAAGTTTTGAATTAATACTGAAAATATCTTTTGAAAAATCATTTTTTATAATTTAAAATTTTTTGAATTTAAGCTGAAAATGTATCTAAATATACTTTTTAAATTGTTAAAATATTATACTATAAATGTGCCTTTTGTTTTGAATTAACATTGAAAATATATTTTGAAGATGCACTTTCTAAATTGTTAAATGTTATGCTGAAAGTGTGGTTTGAAAAGACACTTTCTATAATTATAAAATTTTTGTATTTATACTCTTTTGAAGAGACTTTTTCAAAACCCATAACCCCGCTCTTCAAAGCTTCAATATTACATGTCTTGCTAATGTGGAGAAAACTGTATTATATTTAAGATTATTTTTCAAACCACATTTTTTAAGATTTTTTTTTTAATTTCTTTATTATTTTTCAGAAAGTTCCCTAGTTTGTTCCAATATAAATGATGAGGTTACCATCTCAAGGTAGCTTAGTTGGTATTACACATTAAGAATGAAGAGATTACCCAATGGTTACTAGTTCAAGTCCCCTTAAGACCTAAAGGTTTATTCAACCATTAACTCTAAGAACATGTGAGATTAGTCGAGGTGCACGTAAGCTGACCCGAACATCCATAGTTTCATCAACTCTCACAATTCTTAGTCCAAACCAAACTGCAGCACACAATCAAATGCCCTAATGTTCCTCTCTCCAGAAGAAGCAAAATTCCACTTGCCACATAAATGGAATGTTGGATCTGTATAAGCTAATGGAATCACCATTCTTCATTTTCCAAATCAACCAAAGAAAGACAGACAAAAGGTTTTTTGTTTATACATCAGAAGGTATGAGAATATATGACAAATTAAAGAAGTTTAACAAAAAGAAAAAAGAAAATTTGGTGTTGGTTCATTCCTCATTAAGTTGACTTAGAAGGATTTAATAGTCCTCCAGGATCCATACGCCCATGCTTCCTGGGAGACTTCAATCATCATCTTTAAATTCCCTGCCCAAAACAAAACAGACATTCTCTTAAAGGCTTCACATTTTGGGATTTAGTGTTTAGCCGTGTCCTCTTTCAAGTAATTTTAATGGAAGTTTTTTTGCTTAAAAAAATTGTTTTTGAAAAAACATCTATTTAGGCTATGTTTGGTTCTGGAAAAATGCTAAGAAAAATGTAAAAGAAAGAAAAAAATGAAGAAAAATCAAAATAGAGTTAAAATCTAACATTATTATTTTTTACTTACTACTTCAAACAAAATTTCATTTATTTTAACTCATCAATATAATATTAAAATATTAATTTTAAGTTTCTAAATAATTTTATTTATATTTGATTTTCTTTAAAAAATTTCATTAGACAACCAAACATGATAAAATTATTTTCCTTACCATTTTTTTCTTTCTTTAATACTTTCCAAGAATGAAACACAACCTAAGTGTTTTATTAGTAAACATTATAAACGATTCTTGAACCTCTTAAAAATGTCCTCATAAGTTTCCTAATTGCTTGATTTTTTTTTTTTACCAAAACACTTTTTTACAGTAGAAATGTTCTTTAAATCATTTAGAAACAAAATCTGACTTGTTCAGCTCAGAATGTTAGAACTTTTTCTCTTCACATTGATGTTTATGAGTATCCTTTTCAAGCTTTAAGTTAGCTATGAGTATTAAATTATTGGTAAGAAGCAAACAAAATACCTGCGATCAAGATACCGAGGTTGAATACCAGAGCCTTGACATGTAGTGCAGGGCAAGGAACCAACGCCATCACAGTTAATACACCCGGAGACTTCTTTCTCATCTCCACCAAGCTCTACTGTCACAGTGCCAGTTCCCAAGCAAAACCTACATTTCTCTGGAACAACAACAATTTGATTTCTACATTTAACTTTACACTACCATAAGAGTGAAGATTCAAGCTTCTAAATGGCTATCATATCAGGATGTGGATGATCATACATTTGTTTTATCTGTTGCCAAGAAGTTTGATGAAATGCACATACCAAAACTTTTTATGTATCTATCATTTTTTGTTAGAACCATCCTAAATAACCTCAATTAAATGATCGACGGAGTTTATAACTATGCTGCAACATCTCAGAAACCAAAAAAAATCAAGGGCCAAAACTAACATGCTATTATATTATGGACAGGTTACCAAATCTCACATTTCATATCAATTAAAAGGAAAGTTCTTGACACAAAATAAATTTAGGTTACTCTAACCAAATAGAGTTTGGGGGTCATTTAAAATGACCTATTCATTTAAAAAATATTGATTCCAGGCCACTTTTTAAACTTCTGTTCAATATATCCTCCTAATGTCACACAGGAGAATATGGTCAAAAATTTTAGAAGCTGCAGTTAGCAACTGCCTTCATTTTTAAACAAAGCCGCAGTTAACAACACCACAACACCGGCTTCTAAATTAGATATATTTTTTTTAAAGCTAATTACTTTTTAATACAATATAGTAAAGTGACTCCATTGATAGTCATCCCCTCTCCTCTCATGTCTCGTGCCTTTAAACGTTGACCGATCTAGGCTTCTAAATTAGATTTAAAAATTAAAAAAAAAAAAAACCTAAACATCTCTCTATTGGCATAAAGAGACAGTAAACGTAGTTTTAAAAATTGGCATAGAATGGCCACATTTTAGAAAAGGGTCATTTTGGAACCCAAACCTCAAAAGTTCAGTCAGTCACTGGTAGCTTAAATGAGACGGGAGAGGTACTCACGTGCGCCCGATCCAGCGCAAGGGAAGCAGGGTTGAGTGTTCTCCCGCTTTGCCTACAACACAAGAATTTATCAAGAAATGTAATTGGTGTGTCTGAATTTGGAAAAGAGAAGGGAAGACATACAGCATTGTCGATTTGTGTCTCATAGAAACCGGGTTCCAATCCCAATGGCAACTCACCAACTCCTACCATTATCGCCACTATCTGAAATTCTATTTCAACGTTTTCACTATCTCATAAACAATCATTTCAAAATGAAAGAGAACCGGAAAACAAGCAGGGGGTCGGGAGAAAACCGTGTTTTGATCGAGATCAACTGCCCTAATTCTCGGATAAGACGCCAGACATTGAGTTTCTTGAATTTGTGTGGGACAGAGAGGGAGAAGAGAAAGAGAGCTTGAGCGGGCAGCATGTGAAGGAAGAGTGAAGCCCCGGAACGGAGGGTGCGATTGACATTTCAGCGGTGTCCCCTGTTCCTGTTTTCGCGTTTCCGAGTTTCTGGTTTTGCTGTCAGCCCTGAAAACTCAATCGAGGCCTGAAATGGAAGAGAGAGAGAGAGAGAGAGAGAGAGAGAGAGAGAGAGGGTTTGGATATGGGGTGTGGGGTTGGCACGAACATGGACCAGACAGCTGGGAACTCGGGATTTCCATCTCAGCTCTTGGACTGGGCCTCTTCGAGCCTGAAGATTTGGACAGGCCCAAGGTTTTTGGTCCTGGGCCTCGAACGGATATTATGACGCAGACTGTCACCCTTCTCCGCCATTCTCCATTTGGGCTTTTCACATAAAGCTTAACCTATATGCATTATCTGTTTTGTTCTGCAACAAAAACTTAGGGTTGACAAAAATTTGATGCGATTCTTCGACAAGATTCGAGATTTGCGGGGGGGTCTAGATTGTTTACAATCATGTTTGGATTGAATTCATGTCAACCTGCACAACCCTGAATTCTTGTCAACCACAACCCAAATCTGTGCACCCTTAATTATAGAATTGAAATCATCAAATTTTCATAGATTATATAATTGGTCTTGTTTGAATATGTTTTTTTTTAAGGTAATTATTATTCATGTGGGTTGATCAATTTTGACAAATAACTATAGTATGACACGAGCACAACTCGTTAACACCCCTAGAGTAAAAACTGTGAAACCCCTTTAATGTAGACTCCAGCCCTGAACTCTGGACTGTGGAGAACACACTAAGAGTCCATTGTCGCCGTCTTGGTCGAGACTGGATAGATAGGGGAGCAGTGGGTGAGAGGGACAGGCCAACAAACCCCTATAATTAGAACCACGTGAGGGAGTGAGTGAGTGACCATGCATGCCTTTGATCCAAGGGCATGTCATTCATGCTCATGCCTTTGGACTTTGGAGTCTTCTTCTATGTCCCCCATTAGCTCACTTTCACTAACGTAGAATCCAAGGCTTTGGGGGAACCCCAGCCCCCTCCTCCCCACATGGCTCCTCCACCCTTTTTCTCCCCAGTTCTCGTCAGACTCATCACTACCCTCCTTTTCCTTCCTTTCTTTCCCTTTTTCCTCCTCCTCCTCTCTTTTCATTATCAAGTGTAATCTTGCAATCAATTACACATAAGCACACGCAGTGAGAAAAATCAAAGTCCAATCTCCACTCATGTCACTTCTCTAATAATATTAGATATTCTATGCTATCATCATACTTACGTTTGGTTGCCAAACCCCCATTGAATTTTAGTCAGTCAGGGCCATGATCCACACTACCGTTACCGTTGAGCTAACAATTCATGCTTGTTTTTTTTTTTTTATTTACAAAATTAATTAAGCTCCCAAAACAAATGCTTTCATTCCAAGGGTTAATTAAACCTTGGATGAGATACTACGTTAATTATCCGCATCCAGCTGTTCTCGGAAGGTGTCCCTACCATAGGGGGTTGGGGGGTGGGGTTAGCTCATAAAGATGCAAAGCTAGTTCCCCTGTCTATTTTGTCCAACAAAAGGCACAACAATGATCATTTCATCATCTGTTGGTATTGGAATTCTTTCATGTAAATTCATTGAAAATGGCTATCCATCATTCATTCTACCTAACGATCTATCAAAGATTTGTAGTTACAGAATTGAATCGTAAGGAGCTTATTCATAGACCATATTTTTGAAACCCTTGTCCTTTTAGAGGAAGAGGGGGGATGAAAGTTCACAAGGACGCAAAAGCAAAGTGAAGGGTGCTGGTGAAATTTTATTTTCAAAACCCTAGGGGAGTCTATCATAATTACCATAAATTATCACCTTTTTTTTAAGGATATTTATATAATATGTTTTCCTCGTTATCCATTGCGATTACATTGGACTCTTTTAGTAATCGGCAACCGCTTCTCCCTGGCTTTTTTGTCACGAGCTGCACTGGCGTCACATCGCTGTGACCCAACTACGTGAACGACTGCGTGTGATTGGCCCAAACCAATCACCGAACGTTGCGCCCTTCCAAAGTTTCCATCATTTCTCGTAACGGTAAAGTTCAGTGGTTGGTGGGTTATATAGCTTTATGTCCCTGCGGGTGACGAGTTGATTTCGTTTCAAATCGTCTCACAAGACTCAAGAGTTAAAAATAAAGATTATTTAAAAATATTTACTAGAGGGAAGGATTGGCTGCGGCTGCAAAGTCCTTACATTAGTCGAGATTAGAAAAGATTGAGATCTCCCAGCCGTCCGATTAGGATTGTACGGTGATTAGCACGAGTACTCACACCACCTTCGTGCACCAACATTCACGCGCCCACAGCACCCTCTATTACGGAACTCAAAATTACGCTCAAAAACTGTTTTTAAATCTCAGAAAACACATCCGAAGCAAGGAATTCAAAACGACACGGGGTGTTGCTGTAGCCTGTATCGTCATCTCAGTCACTATATCCCTCTCTTTTCTCACGCCGCCGACATAGTAAAGGTTCCCCGCCGATTCGTCCGTACGCCGGAGATCCGATTTTTAGTTTAGCTACCATTCTTGTGTTTTCAATTACTCTGAGTAGTCCGAGTTTCTGGATTTTTACTATTTTCATTTTCTTCGTTTCGTCGGAAGGTATGGACCGATTTGTCATTCTTGGTTTTCTAGATTTTCGTGCGATCGATTTGATTGTGTTTTTATTCGTTTCTTTGGACTTCAGATTTTTTCTTGCATACGATGGTTTATGAGATTTTTCGTGGTTAGTTACCAAGAAATTGGAGGATTGAGAAGGAAACCTGTAATGCTGATTAGCTATTCCTGTCCTAAATTGTTATTAGATTTTGAATTTTCTTTTATTCGTCTTGCAATTTCTTAATAACCAAAGGGACCGTTGCGCAAGTGTAGATTCTTTTTGTTTTCTCTTCTAGATTTTATTAGTTTGCAATAATTTCTATATCTTAGGTCTCTGTGTTTTAAATCGTTGGTAATGAAACATTCTAGGCTTTTGGCGCAGGATGCCCGTTAATTAAGCTTAGTATCGCTTTCTAGCTGGTTGTTTCATTTATTTTTATTCTTTCCTTTGGTTTTCTGTCTTGATTGATTATAATTTTCCGTTTGGTTTCTAAGAAAATGGATGAATAGGGTTAAAAACAGTACAATTTTCACATTATCATTCTGTCCTTTTTTCCCCAACTGAAGAAAAGCATAAGTTAACTTTGCTGTGGAGTTGCTATGAGGCTCAGTTCAAACCTTCTCAGATCTGAATTTTAAAAATTAAGAATTAAAACTTTAATTTCTTTTAGTTTGAAACATTTTCTCAGCAGCCAAATGGTGCACAATTTTATTTTCTTCTTTGATTCCATTGACATGACTTTTGATGACGTTCTGGACATCTTCATTTACTCTATATGTATTTTTATATATATCTGATAATAAAATGGGTCGGATGACTATTAGTGGAAACTCCCGTCCATGAAGCGAATTCCGCTTCTAACATTTCTTATTCCTGGAACTATCGGAAGCTTACACAAACTCAGTTTGAGTCTCCATATATGATTTTTGGATATGACTTTTAGCAAATTTCTCTATTGGGGCTTTCTTGTCTGTGGAAGCTAATCTACTTATATGCTTCCTATGTTCTTGAGGGTTGCATCCACCATCTTCCATATTATTTTTGCCACCTGTTTAAACTGATCACATATTTTCTTCATCTGCTTAATTAAAAAAATGAAGCCAATGCTTTGAATATACAGAAGTAGTTGAATGTTCTTCACCAACCCTATAACTTTGATTGTAGGAATTTTTTATCTTTTCAAGCTTTGAGTCCTTACTGGTAGTTGAGATTAGTTAGAATTTTATGTCATGGTGGTATTTTGTGATCTTTCATGATTGGCGTATCTTTTTTCTTGTGGGTAAGATTATCCAATAGTTTGCTCTGATCAAGACAATTTGTTTATTTTCTTCAGTCTAAAGTGTGACTGCTATATGTTCTTATATTCTATTTACCACTAGACTTATCGGTATTAAAAAGATTATACAATTTTTTCAAGACCAGTTCTCTTTCCATAAATTCCTTTTTGTTCTTTAGAATTTAACATTTAATCTTTATGGTTCATGTTAAAACTTTTTCAGAATGCTGTATTTGACTTAAGCATTTACTTTTCTTTGTGTCAGGGAAACAAAATGATCGGATCATTTCTTACCAGAGGACTTGTGTATGTTACTCATGAAACCCCATTCGTTTTCTGTACAACAATCTAGAGTTGAACAGACTTTGTTATGAATTTTGAAAATTTTTATTCTCATAACTGTAGGATGGTCTTTGGCTATGCATATCCTGCATATGAATGCTATAAAACTGTGGAAAAGAATAAACCAGAGATTGAGCAGCTTCGCTTTTGGTGCCAGTATTGGTATATGTTCATGTTCAATATTTGGTTCACTAAGAGTTCCATAAACGACCTACCTTGTTCATGAAAACTGTCCTTTTTTTAAATGGACTTGCAGGATTTTAGTTGCTGCACTAACAGTCAGCGAGAGAATTGGTGATACTTTCATTTCATGGTATGACATTTAAACTTTACCACCAGGATATTTTCTGTTTGAAAATGTAATTTGATTGTGGTTTTCATTCTGCTTTCTTTCAGGGTACCAATGTACAGTGAAGCGAAGTTGGCTTTCTTTATATATCTATGGTACCCTAAAACAAAGGTATGGGCCCAATTGGGGAATTAAGATCGTAGTTGTTAATTATTTGCATCTTAGTGTAATTGCTTCTCCACTTCAATTATTTCAGGGAACAACATATGTTTATGATTCCTTCTTTAGACCTTATGTCTCAAAGCATGAGACAGAAATTGATCGCAACTTGTTGGAACTAAGGACTAGGGCTGGAGATATTGCAGTTCTGTATTGGCAAAAAGCTGCAAGCTATGGCCAGACAAGAATTTTTGAAATTTTGCAGTATGTTGCTTCACAGTCAACACCAAGACCACGTCCTACTCAGGTATTCTTTGACGAGGGTAGCCAATGTTTGACTGTGTTATCTGCCTGTCTCTATCACCTAATTACTATTGTGCACAAGATAATCATGCTATTGACCATCTCACTTATCAAAAAAAAGAAAAGAAAAGCTATTGACCTTCTCAATCAAAGGAAAAATAGACCTGTTTGCTATATGGTATATACAAGCATCTCTTGTGGACACTGTTCATGCAGGGAAATAGTATTTTCATGAATTTTTTATTTATATTTGGTTCTTTACTCCATTGGTTAGGGATTGTTATCATTGGATGAAATAATTATTTTGAGGATGTTTTCTTGTTCCTTTTCATCCATAGCATTGAAATTTGTCTGTTCTAGATGAGAGCACGCAGATTGAATGATACACAATGAGCTGTTTTAATCATATTTTTGTTTGGTTTTTGCATTCTGATACCTACCCTTAGTTTTTGAGAGTTGGGGAAGGTTCCTCCCAAATTGATTAGAAAGGAGCTAAGTGAACCCGACTTTGTTCACTTTCTTATTGGACTGATTCAAAAGGGTAACTTTTCTGAAGGAAGGTTTATAATGAGCCATGACCTATCATGAGAAATGTTTTTTCCATCTTAGTTTTAATACTTGCACTTTAATGTTGTTTGTTGGAATGATTAGGAGCATTGTATATGGAAGTTGAGATACGAACTTTTAAAAATGCTGCTCTTATTATCTTAACTGAAATAATTTCTTAGCTACCATTTAATTTGTAATTACAACTGCAGCAACAAGGTCCTAGGGCTCGCCAAAACTCTGCTGCAGCAAATCGCAGGTCTGCTACTGCCTTTTAGCCACCACCAAACAGAGGAACCACCATCCAACCTCTAGCACAACTTCACCATTAGACCTTCAGGAGAGACTAACCAGGAAGATCCTCCATTGCAAGAACCTAAAGAAGCAGCTCCATCAGCAACAACGGTGAATGCACAAAAAACAACTACAACTCAGGCTGCCACAGAAACCACCAGTCAATCAACATCAAATGGAGCGGAAGACATGCAGATTGAACCAGTGTCGTCTTTGCCTAATGGAAATGCTAATCCCCAACCACCAGAGACTGTCATGGATGAAACAATTCGGGTCATGACGCGAAATAAACTCAGGAAAACCCGTTCCACATCGAAACAGTGAACCGCTCAACTAGGAGTTAAGGTGTTCTCATTTAGCTCTGCAAAATGTGATTAAATTAGACAGTAGATAAACAAAGATGATGCGCATTGGATTACTGATGTTGGATGTACATTTGTCGGCTTTCTACTTCTATTCTATTGGTTACTTCATCTGTCCACTTCCTTTTTATTAGAATAAGGTTGATAAAAGTGCTTTGATTTGGTAGGCCCAAAGGTTTTCAAAACTTTAATATGATATGGATGAAGATGCCTTTGAGAGGTGCGGTGGTTGGCTTTATATAAGGGAAAGTGTGTTGTTAAAGTTTTTAACATCTTAACTATTGTTTTGCTTAAGGAAACAAACAAAGCTATGTATCACCATCTTGCCCCATTATAGCCTAACGGGAAAAGACAGATAATTTATAGTAAGAGGATGATAGTCTTTTAAGGAAATAAGATGTAATGGAAAATTCTATGATTTTACTGAAAAGGAGAGCATGTGAGAGTGATATAAACTCATCTGTCTTGAACTCGGAAATGTTATATATGAAGATCTCTTTCAATAATGATAATAATAACAAAAAATAAGATGAAGCGAAGGGCACTGCCTGCTTTTTATAACATGCCAAGAGAATCTCTTATTAAAAAGGACGGACTGAAGTTTGATCCTGATTTGTTTGGCAAATGGCAATGGATGTGAATGAATGAAGAGGGAATCTAAATCTTCAAGCATGTGGCATGTAAGGACACATGATTAATTAGTTATGGATGATAGGGATTTGTACGTGTCGCATTAGCTGCCAAGGGAGAATTATAGTTTGGAAGGTCTAGGGGCAATTTCCCTTCTTTTGGTGATAACGATACGGCCTGCTTGATTCATATACCACATGTGTCAACCTCAGTTCGATTGAGACTGATAGCAGCTACAACGACATCCTCTGCAACACTCACTGCATGCTTCGTTATGAGGGTTAGTTATGAAGGGTTATTTGTCGTGTTAAAGCAAATCTTTTCATTCAATTGAATCCTTAAGGATGTAACAGCCCTCCACCAACAAAACCTTAACATGGTCAACTCTAGATGCGGAAGATGCCATTAAGAGCATCATCAATCACCGTGCTGATACTTCTAAATGAATAACAAAACAAAAATAAATGAAGAGTTCAACGCTTGCATGACTCATATTCATACCAAAACAATAATCACACCCACGTTGAATACTTTAACGAAAGGCTACAAGCGCGAGGCATCACGCGACTCTCGCTAGATCGCTATCTCAAAACACACGCCACGTATTTGTAAAAAGACGATGATAAAAAAATATAAAGAAAAAAAAAAAAGTCATATATAGAAGAACCATTTTATTGAGAAAGGAATTCATATTTGTTGGGAAGAACCTATATTATTGAGAAAAAGATGCGGAGGGATGATTTCAGGCCGAAAATGGCTAGAAAATCACCTCTCCTTGAAATCATAAAATGGATTGCAAGAGAGTGGGTGGCGTCAGGCTTTGTTTCGGTCGATAAATTTGGAGCTTGTGCTAAAATAATATATTTTTAAAAAAAAAATCATAATATAATACATGTGTTAAAATAATCATTATCTTGCTTTGTAATGACATCAAAACCTTAGTTGGTAATTACAGTATCAAAAATTTTAAAATAATTAAAACCGTATTTACCAAGTACGGTTTTAGGCTTAAAGTTAAAACCATAAATAATGATTATGATTTTAATCATTTAAAAAATTTTCAAAATCGTAGTCATCAATTATGATTTTAACTTTAAGCCTAAAACTATAGTTTGTAAATATGATTTTAACTATTTTAAAATTTTTAATATCGTAATTACCAACTAAGATTTTGAGGTCATGACAAAGAAGTACTAGGCATTAGTACTACTTTGGTGATTTATTTTTGTAAAAAAGATTGTTCTAGGATATCACTAGTAAATTTGGGCTGACCTCCCAACAGATCTCCATTTTAGCCCAGAGATTACTGGATGAAATAATATAAATAAAAAGAGTTGGAGGTCCATTCACTGGTGGGTGAATATTTTGATCTAAAGGGCCCATTGCACCTCAGACTCACTCCACTTATCCCATGTAGGAATCTTGTCCGTCCTTCTGGCCTTAACGAGGGATTTTCTAAAAATTCCATTGGACTTCGGATAAATTAGCATTCACGTCCCGGCAGAGAGAGCGCTTCTTGGAACTTCAATTATTTTGGGAACAAATATTTAGTTGGTTTTGATTCCGGAGTTAAACTGAGCTTTGTTCTAAAATAATATATATTTTTTTAAATACCTATCTAATCCTCTTTTGAAAAGAATGTCCAATTTAATATATTCTCATTAAAACCGTAATTAATGACTACAATTAAATTTTTTTTTAAGTTAAAACCATAGTTATTGACTACAAATAAGGTTTAAGCTTTAAGTACTAATTTGGATATTATTTACCATATTATATTGATATTTTTTTAAAATGTATATATATTATTTAGTGACAAAACTTGAGTTAAAGCCGTACAACTCAGTGATTCAAATAGAAGCATTTGGAACATTTTAAGTGGTAAGAATCCCAAGTCGGTACACGCCTTCATCTCCGGCTACCTCTCGGCCAAGGCATTGAAGAGAAACACAAAAATTAATCGCCAACAATCCCAACAGCTCTTGTCATTGGGATTCTTATTCCAGTGCAAGCTGATCTACGTATTTGTAGCATTAAAATTTTCATTTGTGCTAGCGAATTATTAGTTTATTAACATAGTTAGAATGACCATCTCCCGTCTAGCTACAAACTTTACATTCCAAATGTGAGGGAGAAGGAAATGGCCTTGGCATCAACCTGAGCAACCCCAACTGCCTCTTTCTTCTTCGATTTACTCAGGACGTACCCCCTCAGTGATGGTTGGAGACTAAGCTAATGAGGCATCACTCATTATGGAATCCTCTTGAAAGATGTCAATTTCTTGTGTCCAATCCTCATTTGCTGCCAGAAAAAGGATAAGGTTATGATGCAAAGGTTTCATGAGAAGTGACAATGATGGCCCATAACTGACCTGACTTTACACAACATGAACAGTCCTTGTCCCTGGGCCCAGAGGTGTGTGAGTTGTGTATTGTTTATGTAAATGCTGTTGAGAAAGAACTGCTGAGCACATTGCTTACCCACAGATCTGAAATGCTGACTTCAGG